>JAQFZM010000454.1:0-32548 GCA_034695785.1 Galumna obvia
TTATAAAGTATTGCAAACATTTGACTTCAATCGATAACTCATTCTTTGGTTTAAATGAAAGAAAGGCTCAAAAATTTGTTAAATTATTTGCGCCACAAATCAAGTCATTGAAGTGCTATAATTACAACAAATTTATTGATATTAATAAAAGGTATCCATATTTTAGGCTTAAATTTTTGAATTTTAAGTTCAATTTTAATCGATTTACACAATTGCGAAAACTGGACATAATTAACCTTGATTATAACACCACTGAACGCATTTTTAATAGTTCACAAACAAATGAAGTCCTGATTAAAGGATTAACTCATCTCAAAGTCAAATGTTATGAAAATGAAAATAAATTCATTTTAAAAATACTTGAAAACAATATAAACCTGCAATACGTCGACATAAACTTCAATGGATGTGTTCTCAAAACAGTGGAGAGTATTGTCGAACAGCTCTCAGAGATGTGTGGACTCAAACAATTAACACATAATTTGAATTCTTCTGAGATTTCAATTCTATTGTTTAATAAATTAGAGAAATTGGGTTTTAATAAAACACTCGACAAAATGGTTCCACAGTTTATCAGTTATAAGGATTTACAGTTTAGTTATACACGTTTTCCCGAATATATAATGTTCGGCACTTATAAAACTAGAGTAAAAACCTATGAATTCTCTTCCGATGGAATAAGACTAACAAATATTGGGCCAAATTATCCCGAAATCAAATTTAAATATCATATTATGATTCCTTTTACTGAAATACAAAAAATTGTGTATTGTTTGGATGAAAAGCTATTAATTATAAAACCGACGATAGAATCAAATCTTAAAATTCAAGACTCGTTATTATTGGGAAACGATTCTTATAATGGATTAAAGTTTGACATCAATTCTGACGGTATGTATAAACTCTAAATTTGATCTAAAGTTGTGTTTAATTTGATTCTAGATTTGAGTGAACGCTATATTATTATTAAATTAAAGGAAAAGATTAGCAAAAGGTTTTGTAATATTTTGAAGAAATTGGCGTTCATTAAGAATAAGGAAATGATATTTTATACGATTAAAACGAATAAAGCGATGGATTTATTGAAGAAAATTATTTTAAAACAACAAAATCTCAACATTTAATGAATCGTTTGTTTATTTACGATATTTTGTATTAAATGTTTAATAGTTATACAAAATATTGAAAAGTTGTTTCTCTTTTTGGTTTTTACTCATTATTTCTTTAATTAATATTTATGATTAATTAATTAATACTTAATTAATTATTTATTAATACCTGATATTTTCCTAATTTGTGAGCCCTAACTCTAAACGTCTGAATATTTCTATTAAAACTAATTTTACTCAAATTAAAAATATAAAAATATAACTCATATTAAGTCAAAGCTTGAAATTAATTGGTTTTAGTCTTAAACTTTATTTATATCTAAAAAGCGATTATTTTCAAAAAGTTTTATGTTTTCATTCAATTCTATATAAACTTATATTTGTCTTATTTCAGTAATAATTATTTATTTTCTATTAATTATTAATTATCGACAAAATTATTAAATAATAAAAATATATTTAAGTATAAAAGTGTTTATTAACTTATTTTCTATTTAATTTTATTGAGCAATTCCCTTAATCTTTTTTATCTTGCTCAAATAACATTATCCAATCGATAAATTAAGTATAAAAATCACAACAAACAATATTCACTCAAACTATTGGTTTTTGTGTTGGCAGGAGTCCAGCCATGAGCCCAACTTTTTGACTGAATTTGTTGGAGGTGTTGAAGCTCCTGATCTTTAGTCATTAGTGGTTAAAAATTGTTGTTCAAATAATAATTATTATAGATTAATGCCAACATTATAATTAAGGAAAGACATTATCTGATAGATAAGAATAAAACTATATTTTTATTGAAAATTTGTTGCAAAGATTTGTTTTAAAATTACAAAATCTATTTAACTGTTAAACTAAATAATTAATTAAATGTTTGTTTATTAGAGATATTTTGTATTTAAATATTTAATAAAAATAAAATATAAAATAATTGAAAAATAGTTTTTCTTTTAAGTCTAAAGAAGTGTTTCTATTATTTCTTTAATTTATAGCAATTAATGTCATTAATAATACATTTCAGATATACTTTTGATTCAAAGCTCAGATTAAATTTTTTCTAAACATTAACTCTTTTAAAGTTATTTTAATTTGTCTACTTTTTTGTTCAAAAGTAAAAGAATAAAAGTGTTAACTGACCATGATCAATATGTACAGTTAAGGGGTTTTACTCTATTTATAGATTAGAATTTGTTTTAAAAAGTTTTGCTTAGAGTTTAGTGACTTTGAAACAGTTACTGTATTGTTATCTTGGTAAAAATGAAATGATTTATGTGAAATGAAGTCTTGGTCAATATATTAACTAGATAGTTGAGAACATTTGATCTATAATTTAAAAATATTTTAAAAATAACTTAATTTAAATAAATAAGTTTTGGCGCTGAAGTCAATACAAAATTATTTAAACTTTTAAACCAATCAATCAGTTTATTTGAGTTAAAGCGCCAAAACCTGTATTTTGTTTGTAAAACAAAACAGTATTAACTGATGTTCAGTCAAAGCTATCAGTTAATGGGTTATAGAGTTATATAGGAATAGCATTTGTTTTGAAAACGTTTTGTTTATGTTTTCATTCAGTCATATGGTTGTGACTTAAAGTCAAATAATTTTTTTAAAATCATATTTTCAGTGAAATCATTGTTTTAAAACTCAATTAGAGTTAAATTTGTTTATAATTAACTACAAAAGTATTGAATTTATTTGAAAATTGGATTCAAAAAAAATAAAAGCGAAGAAAAAGAGGTATTTATTATGAATTGAAATAAATTATAATTTAAATTATATTTTATTTCTTAAGAAATTACTTAAATTTAAATCATTTGAATTTGGTTTTTAAGCCTCATTTTATAGCAAAATGACCACAAATTATAAGAAGAGATCGTCTGACAGTTTAGACGAAGAGGGGGTAAATCAAAGCAAACGACTGAAGACTTTAGAAAATTTCAAAATATTTTTCGATGAAATTCGACATAAAATTGAAAACTCTTTGGATTTAAGAGAAAAACAGAAATTAAATGAATTGGAATTTGAATACAAAGAAGTGATTAAAGAACTGACACTTAAGAGGAAGAGTTCTTTTGAAAGGTTTGGAGACGACTTGTGTGCAGACATTTTGAGTTATCTGTCATTTGAGGATAAATTGCGGTTCGAATGTGTGTCCCATCAGTGGAAGAGAACTGTCTTTCAAAGAGTCAACCGATTAGTGATTTGTCCCACAAATGAATTCAAGAAATTATTTTCACTAAATCATAGAAATAAACAAAAAACCGTTGAATTAATTCTAAAGAAGTGTCAGAATATCAGAGAATGGAATGTCTTTGGATTTGATGACGAATTGGCGGACATTATTATAAAGTATTGCAAACATTTGACTTCAACGGATAACTCATTCTTTTGTATAAATAGTGTTAAGGCTCTTAAATTTGTTGAATTATTTGCGCCACAAATTAAGTCATTAAAGTGCTATAATTACTATAATTTTATTGAAATTTATAAAAGGGATCCCTTTTTTAGTCTTAAATTTTTGAATTTTAAGTTAAATTTGAATTCGTTCACACAATTGCGAAAACTGGACATATCTAACCTTGGTCATAAGACCACTAAACGCATTTTTAATAATATACAAACTATTGAATTCCCGATTAAAAGATTAACTCATCTCAAAGTCAAATGTTATGAAAAGGGAAAGAAATATATTTTCAAATTACTTGAAAACAATAGAAACCTTCAATACGTCGATATAAACTTCAATCGATGTGTTTTTAAAACAGTGGAGACTATTGTCGAACAGCTCTCAGAGATGTGTGGACTCAAACAATTAACTCTTAGTTTGAATTCATCTGAGATTTCAATTTTAGTGTTCAATAAATTAGAGAAAATGGGTTTTAATAATAATAAAACTCTAGACAAAATAGTCCCCACAAATAGTTTCACAGCTTTTCCCGACTATATTCTGTTCGGCACTTATAAAACTTATGGAAATACCGTTGGATTTATTTCTGATGGCATTAAAATAACAAATATAATGCAAAATAGATGGGAAACAAAATCTAAATATAATATTTTGATCCCTTTTATCGAAATACCAGAAATAATGTATTGTTTGGACGAAAAGCTTTTATTCATTAAACCGACGATTGGATCCAATTTAAAAATTCAAGGATTCTTAGGTTTGGGAAACAATTCTTATAATGGATTAAAGTTTGACATCAATTCTGACGGTATGTATAAACTCTTAGTTTAACTCTTAAATGATTTTCATTTGATTCTAGATTTGAGTGAACGCTATATTATAATCAAATTAAAGGAAAATATTAGCGAAAGATTTTGTAATATTTTGGGGAAATCGGCGTACATTAAGAATAAGGAAATCATATTTACTTCGATTAAAGCAAATAAAGCGATAGATTTATTGAAGAGAATTGCTTTGAAACTACAAAAACTCGATATGGTTTGAACCCAACATTGAATTCATCTCAAAGTCAAATGAATCGTTTGTTTATTTTGTGATAAATGTTTAATAGTTATATTGAAAAGTATTGAAAATTGTTTCAACGTTTGATATGAAGAAGTGTTTCTTTTTTTCCCTCTAATTAATATCTATTAATACTTATTATTTTCCTAATTATTCATTATTTCAATATTAAAGTCATTTCCGATATGACCTTAAATTCAAAGCTCTGAATCAAAACTTTTGTCAACAGTTGTGAGCCTTAACTCTAAACTTCATTCAAATATTTTTATTAAATTTAGTTTTATTCAACTAAAGTATAAACTTAACTGAGATTTATATTCAAAGTTAGTTCAAAACTATAAAACTTTTATAGTTATACCCAAAAAGCGATTGATTTCAAAAACCTTTTTATGTTTTCATTTAATTCCAATCATTTTTGTAATATTTTTATGTTTTGTCTTATCTCACGATTAATAGAAACGATTATCTTTTATATCGTTTCTATAAATACTTAATTATTGACAAAATTATTAAAATAAAAACGTTTTGAAGTTATATTTCAGTGAAAAAGTGTTTATTTTTTATTAAAAGTTATTTTAGATCTAATTTTAAATAACGATTCAATTTTATTGGTCGATCCCATATTATAACTACCTTGCTCAAATATCATTAACCATAAAATAAGTTTAAAATATAATTTATATTAGGTCTACATTTAAGTTAAAACACCATGATAACTATGTGTTACCTAAATCCCTGAAAATAATTGCAGAGATAATTATAATTTAATAGTTTAATCTTCAGATTAAAAGTTAGGGATTAATAATTAAATACAATAATTGTAATGAATTTATTTCAAAACATTTTAACAAAAATCATAACAAATAAAGTTTTGGCGCTGAAGTCAATACAAATATTTTAAACTTTTTAACCAATCAATGAGTTTGTTTGAGTTAAAGAGACAAAACTTATAGTTTGTATTAAAATAAAAACAGTATTAACTGATGTTAAGTCAAAGCCTGCAGTTAATGGGTTTTAGAGTTATACCGGAATGTCGTTTGTTTTGAAAAAGTTTTGTTTATGTTATCATTCAGTCATATGTTTGAGACTTAGAGTCAAATAAACTCGTGTTTTAAATCACATTTTCAGTAAATTTAATGTTTAGAAACTCATTTAGAGTTAAATTAGTTTATATTTTGCTATAAAAGGAATGTTTATTTGAAAAGTGAATTCAAAAACACAAAAAGTGTAGAAATATTTATAATGAATTGAAACAAATTATTTAATTTTAATTTCTTTAAGTCATTTAAAATTCATTTTTAAACTTCAATTCATAACAAAATGACCACAAATTATAAGAAGTGTTCGTTTGAAAGTATAGACCAAAAATTGTTAAATGAAAGCAAACGATTAGAGACTTTAATAAAGTTTCAAAAATTTATTAATGAAATTAAGTCTAAAATTGAAAACTCTTTGGATTTAAGAGAAAAACAGAAATTAAATGAATTGGAGTTTGAATACAAAGAAGTGATTAAAGAATTGGATAAAGAATTGATACTTAAGAGGAAGAGTTCTTTTAACAGATTCGGTGATGACTTGTGTGCAGACATTTTGAGTTATCTGTCATTTGAGGATAAATTGCGGTTCGAATGTGTGTCCCATCAGTGGAAGAGAACTGTCTTTCAAAGAGTCAACCGATTAGTGATTTCACCGACAAATGAATTCAAGAAAATATTTTCACTAAATTTTGAAACAAAACTAAAAGTTTTTGAAACAATTCTAAAGAAGTGTCAGAATATCAGAGAATGGGATGTCTTTGGATTTGATGACGAAATGGCGGACATTATTATAAAGTATTGCAAACATTTGACATCAACTGATAACTCATTCTTTGGAATAAATGAAGAAAAGTCTGAAAAATTTGTTGAATTATTTGCGCCACAAATAAAAACATTGAAATGTTATAACGAACACAAATTAATAGAAATTCAAAAAAGGAATCGTTATTTTCTTTTAAATTTCTTTGATTTTAATCTCAATTTCAATTCGTTCACACAATTGCGAAAACTGGACACATCTACCCTTGATATTAATACCACGAAACGCATTCTTAATAGTCCACAAATAAATGAATTTCCGATTAAAGGCTTAACTCATTTGAAAATCAAATGTTATGAAACAGAAAAGGAAAGTATTTTAAAGATACTTCAAAACAATAGAAACCTGGAATACATCGATATATACTTCAATCGATGTTTTTCCCAAACAGTGGAGAGTATTGTCGAACAGCTCTCAGAGATGTGTGCACTCAAACATTTAATCATTTATTTGTATTCATCTGAGATTTCAATTCTATTGTTTAATAAATTAAAGAAATTGGGTTTTAATAACAAAAGACTCGAAAAGTTGGACCTCTCGTGTAGTTCTTACTGTCATTTTATTGGTTGTGTTTTCATAGAGTCATCGCTCAGAATAATAAAATACTTCTCAAAACTAAAACACTTAAAAATATCCGACGGTTTTCTAAACTCTAATTCTAAAGATATTAAAAAACCGATGAGTTGTGAACTCTTAGAGAATTGCAAAAGTCTTCGTTATTTGGAGTTAAACTCAAACTCATTGACTGACACTTTCTTAACAAATATCGACAAATATTTACCGAATTTAAGTCTCTTTTCATTGAATTCTAAAAAACAATATTTGAATATCACTAAATGTGTCACCAAAAGTGATGCCATTGGAATAAGTATTGAAACTTACCCAGATTATTTTATGTTCGGCACTTATAAAACTACCGGTAATACCATTGGATTTGGTTCCGATGGTATTAGACTAACACATATTTCGCCCAATAATAAGGAAATTAAATTTAAATATAATATTATGATTCCATTTATCGAAATACAAGAAATTATTTATTGTTTTGAAGAAAAGCTATTATTAATTACTCCAATAATAGAATCCAATGAAAAATTCAAAGACTCGTTATTATTGGGAAACAATTCTTATAATGGATTAAAGTTTGACATCAATTCTAATGGTTTGTAAGAACTCTTAGTCTGAGCTCTAAAATGATTTTCAATTTATTCTAGATTTGAGTGAACGCTATATTATAATCAAATTAAAGCAAAAAATTAGCGAAAAGTTTTGTAATATTTTGAAAAATTGGGCGCACTTTAAGAATAAGGAAATTATATTTTCCACGATTGAAGTGAATAAAGCGATAGATTTACTGCAAAGAATTGTTTTAAAACTACAAAATACTATTAATTGTTAAACTAATCAATTGATGAAATATTGGTTTATTTGCGATATTTTGTATTTAAAGTTTTATTGCCTTAAATTTTGAAAAGAATTGTAAAATATTTAAACAAAAGTGTTTCTATTTTTTCATTTCCTATTAATACAGACTTAAGTTAACAAACATTATTTCCAACATTAAATAACATTTTGATATCACTTGTGATTCAAATCTCTATAATAAAAACTATTTGCAAAAGTTATTATCTCTAAAACTCAACTGAATATTTATATAAACCCTATTTTGTGTTCAAAATTATAATATAAATAATAATAACTAATATATAATTGAAGCCAACAGTTAATGGGTTTTAGAGTTATTCTAATAAATAGAAATTTGAAAAAGTTTTGTCTAAATTTTTATTCATTCATTCATTAGAGGTCAAAGTTGGGCACAGTTTCGGTATAAAATTTTGGTTTTTTGAAAAATGATACAAGGTAAAATGATTGTAAAGTTAACAAATGTAATTACATGAGATTTTACCTTAATTGAAAAAAAATTTTAAATAAAATAATTTTACTAAAAATTAATATTTTTAACTTATATATAATTTATTTCAACAAGAACAAACCGTTTGTACTCTAAATCCAATGGTGTTTAACCTATTCTATTATCTCAATTTCAAGTGATATCTAACTCTTTATTTTTATTAAATTAATATTAGAATATTAAGATATGTGCTTGCAAATATTTAAAAATAAAAAATATATTAAAAGGTTTATTTTTAAAACTAGCTTGGTATTTGTATTCAAAATGTGATAGAACTGTGCTTTTTTCGTATTTCAATTAATTAATCTCTAAGAATAAGTTTTATTAAATAATTTAGTATATTAACAAGAAAGTAAGCATGCTCATTTTATGTACACTCTACTCATGTCTATATTCACTCTATGTTTGGTATTCTAGTATTGAATTTTTAGTCAATACTTAGGAATTGCGTTTCAAACAAAAAGAATAAAAATAATATCTTAAACCAATTGAAACTATTTATAAATACATTTACTATAAAAATATTCCATATATTAAAATATTTAATCTTGGTTTGTTATCTTTTTAACTCAAATATCTATAAATATTAATATATTTTCATTTATAATCATTTAATTAAAAATCTGAAAATATCCAAGGTTAAATTAAATACCGCTCTATTAGATAGTTTTATTAGTTAAGGTGTTTATGAAAAACGGGTTTAATGAGTGAAACTCTCCTCACAAATAGTCATAAATTGCAAAATTGACTGATTTTATTAGTTTCAAGAATTGAAAACAACATAACGTTTTATTAACGAATAGTTATTTCAAATACTTATTTGTCTTAAATACGAAAATATTTTTAATAAGTTTTACTTAATTTCGTCTTAAATAAAAAGTCATTTAATGCGTTATTTTATATTACAAATAAAGTGTTATTAATAATTGAATCTCAATTCAAATGTAAGTTTAAATATTGTTTTATTTTGTAAAATACTTACAAATAATAGCTATTATTTCATTTGACTAAAACTTATAATTTATAAGTTGTAATGATATCATATTCTTCTCCCATTCCTGTACTCATCGTAGGAAATAAAAAGTGTGACAACCATTCTGTGTTTCCCCAGAAGAAGTCTAAACGTTATTATAAAAAATTTCTTATATTTTTAGATTCGTTTGCATTACGTTTTGAAAATAGACTTCAATTAAACTTTACTTCAAAAGTATTACAAACTTTCCTTCAATTCAATCAAAAGATGTTTTTTGGGTCAAATATTTGTTTTGCATTTTATTACAAAATAATAATTTAGTTAAATGTTTACAAATTACGAAAATTAAATTGAATGCAATTTTAAGTCAATTAAAGAAAACTTAAAAAGTTTTAAACTTAACATCAAATTATAATAAAATGACCACAAATTCTAAGAAGAGATCGTTTGACAGTTTAGGCGAAGAAGTGGTTAATCAAAATAAAATACTTAAGACTTTAGAAGAGTTTAATAGTTTTTTTGACCAAAAAATTCGACCAAAAATTGAAAATATTTTGGATTTAAGAGAAAAACAAGAATTAAGTGAATTTGAATTTAAATACAAAGAAGTGATTAAAGAATTGGACAAAGAATTGATAATTAAGAACGAAAACAAACGACTCACGACTTTAGAAAAAGAATTTGAAGAATTGGATTTGAATGAAAGACAGGAATCAAATGGTGGCCCTCTTTTAACACTTACCGATTCGAATGACCATAATTATAGTGACAATAATGGCGGCTCTTCCAACACTTCTACGGGAGAATCGAAACGACAATCGATCCACAGATGTATTAAAAGTTTGGTTCACTCGAGTCATTGCAAAGACACGAATTGTGATTTACCAGAGTGTCATAAAATGAAAAGAGTAATACAGCATGCTAAGTCCTGTAAACGCAAATCAAACCAAGACCAATCGAAAACAAATGGTCCTAGGTTTCCTATCTGTAAACACTTAATAGGTTTGTGTTGTTATCATGCAAAACATTGTCAAGAAAACAAATGTCCGGTTCCTTATTGTATGAATATTAAACATAAACTAAAACTACAAGAATTGCAACAACTACAAGAATTGGAGTCTTTGTTAACTACAATAACAACAGATCCTAAAGAGACAAATACGAGCAATGATGTCGAGTATGTCTAAACCCTGTTCATAGTCTCAACAATGAATCAATTTTCCTCCAAATCAGGCATCCAATAGGAAGTCAGCTAATATTATAGCTTGGTTAACCAGCTTAAATATTTTTGATACTCTACTTTAAATTTATATGAGCCCTTCCACTATACCACATGTATTTACTTCTGTTTATTATAGACTGTGACCTCTTTATAACGAACGGGTCGGCACCAAAATATTGTTGGTTATAACGAAGGATTCGTTATAAAGAGTATGATTTCTATGTTAAAAGTCTTTTTGGTTCATAATAATGAGTTCGTTAAAACGAGGTATTCGATATATCGAGGTTCGTTATAAAGAGGTTACACTGTATATTCAAATGCTTTTTTTTGCTTATTTTCCCAAATGGTCTGGTCTTATATGGCCCAACTTTGGACTCTATTTCATATGTTTGTGACTTAAAGTCAAATAATTTTAATTTTTAACCGTATTTTCAATACAATTTATATATTAAAACTCATTTATATATACATTTAAATCTCCACTATGGAAAATGGTAACGTTCAGAGTTTTGAATATTTGAAATGAATTTTTTAAGAAATAGTTAGAAGAAATAGAAGAAAAAATCATTAGTTTTATTAAGATTTTTAAATGAAGTTTTAGCCTGTATTCATAAACAACTATAACTTTATTCTTTAATATTAGAAGGATCAAATAAAAATATTTGTGGGGAAACGCATATCTCTCCTAAACGACTTGAGATATTGAAATGCGGTAAAAAGCCTTATTACAATCAACTTAATTGTAATATTTTAGGATACAAATAAATTTTGAAAAATCACGTGATTATAGAAATTTCGGTACATATGCAAAGGTCATGGTCACAGGTCACATCTGAACGAATACCGCTCATTTCATGAATGGATATGATAGAAGAAGGGTAGAAGTTTATCATGACAGTAATTTCACCTAAATCGGATAAGGGGCAAAAGACTTCTGATACTTTGAATGTCAAGATTTTTTTCGTATATTATCATTATGAAAATCTATATCGCATTGTACATGGAATTTTTGGTGAATTATGAATAGAAGTCATCATGATGAACAACTATGTTGCTAAATTCTTTTGGATCAAAGCAAAGATTAATCCATCAAAGTCAGTCAAACATTTTTAAATTTCACTTAAATTCCCAAAATTTTTCTAAATTTGATTCTATTTTGGTGAATAAAACTAGCTTTGATTTAAAAGTGTCAAGCAACAAACTTGTTCATCATGATGACCTCTATTAAAAACTTATAAAAAATAACATACAATGCGATATCAATTTTCATAATGATTATCTACGAAAAAAATCTTGACATTCAAAGTATTAGAAGTTTTTTGTCCCTTATCCGATTTTGATGAAATTAGGGTCATGATAAACATCTACTCTTCTACTATCATATCCATTCATGAAATGAGTGGTATTCATTCAGGTATGACCTGTGACCATTACCTTTGCATTTTTACCGAAATTTCAAATATCTCGTGATTTTTCAAAATTAATTTGTATCTTATAATATCACAATTAAGTGGATAGTAATGATGCTTTTTACCATATTTCAATATCTCAAGTCGTTTAGGAGAGATATACGTTTCCCCACAAATATTTTTATTTGATCTTTCTAATACAATACATTTGTTTAACTTTTATTCTTATAAATTGTTTGAATGGATCTCGAGTAACAGATAAAGCGACCCTTTCCTTGAGATAGAGTTAGTCCTATTTCTAGATTGTTTTTCAGGTAAATATTAAGTAAATTTTTTAATTGTTCTAGTTAATATAGTATAATTCAATTAATTGTAAGTTGGGTGTGGCCAATATATATTAAAGGACATAAAAAGGAACTGGAATTTAGTGATTTCTATCGCTGTGCAAAGGCTGACGAATCACATAAATTGAAGCTTAAACTTGAGCTGTAAATTAGCTCTTAATTAACCTTCAATTGGCATCGCCTGTTAACCTACGTTAAGTGAATAGTGGGATATTTTTTGTTTAGTGCTTATGAGTGCACAGTGGGGTAAAATTTGTCTATGCATTTATCAATGCGCATACGCTGTTATCAGTGCGCATATGCTGTTCATATACTTTTTAAATATTTAGTGTTATAGAATGCATTGTGGGATAAAAATTGTATGAACGAATGACGTATACAAACACTTATTACGTTAAGTGATTGAATTTTATACAAAATATATAGCATAAATAAAGTTACGTTAAGTGCATTATGGGATAATTTTTGACAAAATTAAGTTAAATTCATTTATAAACATATTTAAATTTACAAAAACTTACTAATTATTTAAAAAAGGTGTTACTGAGGCATTCATAAAGTTTCACCTAAATTTAAATTATAATATTAAAATTAAAAGCATTCAAAGTATGTTTGGGATAAAAATCTCCCACGATGTCAATTGTAGGTTAAATAATCGATTATTTATGCAATAATTTTTATACAACATATTTAGTCAATGGAAAAATGAACTTAAAAAGAAGAACCCGAGTCACTTATGCTGTTATTATAATATAAATGTGTTTTAAATTAACTGTTTATGCATTTCATTGAAATTATCCTTAAGTGTTGAGTCACTGATTGGATTTATTTATGTTTATAAAAGTATTTAAGGCTTTAATTTATAAATAATTTCTATTTTATCATTAAATATTAGGGAATTGATTTTTATTTAAAATAAATTTTCGAATAGTCACTATAATAATAGGTAAAAAACAGTGAAATACAGTTGATAACTGATTTTGTGAAGTACCTGGGGTCCGTCAAATTAGTTAACAAAATCGTTTAGTTAACAAAAATCATAAATAAAACTTTTATATTATAAATTGAAAATTCCTTGTATTTTAAAGACGTAATAATTAATTTTTGTTATTTTAAAGATTTTCGACTATAACTTACCACTTATTACATCATATCATTCAATAAATCACTATACCTTAAACAAATATTTAACCTAAAAAGATGGCAAATTTAATTTTCAACTTGCATAAAATTAAATCAAAAAGTAACTACTCCTGCATTTATTTTTTATCTTAAAAGTATTTTTTGAATATAATTTATGATGGAGCTTGTTAAAATGCTCTTGAAATAATAAGCTAGTGAATAAATTTAGAAAAAAAGTAGACGTTATAGGACTTGAAACTGAAACATTTTTTACTTAATACTCTCTCTTTTAACAACTAAGCTATTGATTTGAACACTTAAATTTTTCTTTGAATTCATATAAAATTATTAGAAAATATTTTCATTATTTTGATGTATATTTTTATTAATTAAAGCAAATTTAATTGAAGTTAAAAATAATTAAGATAAATGGACAAAGAAGTAAACCTGAATTGCCCTTTCCCTTGTGCTATATCCCAGATCAAGTTGTACTCATTTTTACTCTATTTTTGAATAAATTAGAAGATTTTCGGTCCATCCGGTTGACCAAAATATTGAGAGGGGGGGCCGCCACAAGGGGTCAAAGTTGGGATTTTTAGAAATTTTTTTAAAATAAACTAGATAAGATAATAATACAATTTAAGTGCCAAAAATTATTATAATTTAGGCTTAATAAATGGTAAAAATCACAACTCTCCAACTCAATGTTATCATGTAGATTTTGACTATGCAAAATATTATAAGCTCATTTTAACCTTGATCCGACAAGTAATTTATTAATTTTTTTAAACCGAATTAAAGAGCATTTAAAATAGAATAAGTGATATAAAAACTAAAAACCTGTTATTTTTTATTTTTAAGATTTTTGAATTTTACCTAATTAACATGATGAATTTAACTATGGGCATTTTTTAAAATATTTTTAAATAGGCTTATTAGGTTTGCTTTTGGGTGTAGTTACTATATACCAAGTTTCAAAAAAATCGAATAATTCAAGATGAACCCTCACTCACCTTAATCGATGACACACAGCAATCGTATCGATTAAAAGAAAATTTTAGCAATATCTCAAAAATTAATTATTTGATTTCTTTGAAACTTGGTATATAGTAACTACACCCAAAAGCAAATCTAATAAGCCTATTTTAAAAAATTTTAAAAAATGCCCATAGTTAAATTCATCATGTTAATTATGTAAAATTCAAAAATCTTAAAAATAAAAAATAACAGGTTTTTGGTTTTTATATCATTTATTCTATTTTAAATGCTCTTTAATTTGGTTTTAAAAAATTAATAAATTATTTGTCGGATCATGGTTAAAATGAATTTAATATATTTTGTATAGTCAAAATCTACATGATAACATTGAGTTGGAGATTTGTTATTTTTACCATTCATTAAGCTTAATTTATAATAATTTTTGGCATTTAAATTATTTTTATATCTTATCTAGTTTATTTTTTAAAAAATTTTAAAAATCCCAAATTTGACCCCTTGTGGCGGCCCCCCTCTCAATATTTTGGTCAACCGAATAGACCAAAAATCTTCTAATTTATTCTTAAATAGAGTAAAAATGAGTACAACATGATCTGGATATAGCACAAGGGAAAGGGCAATTCAGGTTTCATTCTTTATACTGAATTAATTTCAGTGTTCAAGGTAGTGTTGCCAACTCTCCTTGATTTTCAAGGATTTCCCTTTATTGCAGGATCATCTCCTTGATTGCTCTTGCTAAGGATATATAGAGATCCTTCTTTTAAAAATTTGAGAAAGTATTAAAATTTATTAATAATATATCAAATTCCTTTGTAATCCTTGATTTTCCCTTGATTCCCTGTTTAAAATTCCTTGATTCAAGGATTTTTCGCTGGCAACCCTAGTTCAAGGTTTCCAAAGTGTGGTGAATCCTAAAAATTTGTGAATATAATGAATAAATTTTAAAAACTTTTGTGATTTGAAATATGAAGCATTTCAAGAATTGACTCATTTAAGAACTCTTGTATTTTGAGTAAAAATTTAAAAACTAGAAAGTTTTCTTCATCAATCAATCAATCAATTTCACTTATGTCTCTTGTGCCTTATTGTTGTCGAGACAATAGGCCGTCAATCTTAGTCCTTCACAAATCACGATTCTCTGCAACAGATTGAACCCGATCATAGGCAACCTCGACGCGCCGGCAAAGGTCCCTTAATACATCCCCCATCTATTTCACGGTCTGCCTACTGGTCGCCTCCCGGTTGGCTGAGCCAAGTAAATTCTTTGAGGGAGTCTATTTGATGGCATTCTCAGCACATGTCCAAACCATCGCAACTGTGATCCTTCTATTTTGAAAAGTAGCGGCTCGACATTTAGAGATTCTCTAATGACCGAGTTCCTACATAATTTACTTCAGTAATTGTAACTTTAGTAACTTAGTTTACCTCATAGAATAATACATAGTTTAATAAATAGATTGTACTTGAGAATTTTAGCATTATTTCTATAAATGAAAGTATTTTTAATGATTTATCAAATATTTTGTGGTTTAAAATATATAAAAATTCATTTGAAGTCAACCAAATATTGAATAAAAATGCAAATTGAACTAGAATATTTTATTAGAGAAACTGTGCACAGTTAAATTAGATTGAGTAATAAGTGTATATAAAATGGTTTAAAACTAAAAGAAAATTTGATTAGAAACAAGCAAAATATTTATACTATTTTAACAGGATATGAAAGTTTACATTAAAAGAATAACAATTATAAATATAAACAAAATTTATATAATAATACTTTAGTAAAACATTTTTAGTACATTAACTGTTAGTTAATTTGAAATACCGATAATTTGAACTAACGCTGAATTTGAACAAATACACAAAACCAAATACCCATCCCAATAAACATAATGTTAAAAAACTACCGATAATTTGAAATACAGTCACCGATCGTTAATTTGAACAGGTTTGGTTTCGGACATTTGGTTCAAATTATCGGTTAGTTCAAATTAATGATTGAAAGGAAAAAACCTATTCAATACACAATTTTTTCATTTTTTATGAAAACTATAATATTTTAATTAAAAGATCGTTTACTATGCTTCTTCAAGACTATTACAATTATTTGAAATACTTTTTAATAAATTTATTTATAATTTCAATATATTTCAACAATTTTTTTATTCAACTTAAAGTCATATGCAGGGCATGTCAGTTGCTATGGATATTGGTTTCCATAGCATATTTAGGGAAAAGCAGAGTAACCAATTCAGTTAAAGTCAAGGGGTAAGCAGTGAGATAACTCCGCTTTCTGATATTCCCTGGTCATATGAAAGACCTTACTGACTTAACTGATAATTAATTAAATATGACCTCTCTGTTTCTAAATGATATTAAAGTAACACTTTTATTACCTAAAACTTGATTTTATGGCATTTTTTAATTTAAAGTATAAATTCTTAAGTTAAAATGTTTAATTTTTAAATTTTTATATTTTGATTAGTTAAATTTTTTATTTTATTTATTAAAATTTTATTCACACAAATACCTACACAACAAAAAATAATGAAATTTCTATTAATTGTATAATTTTATTCAATTATAAACTCTTTTTGAGTATTTGAAAATTTAGTTCAAATTATTGGTACAGTTGACTCTCCTATCTTGAATCGGTTGGGACCAGGATTTTGAATTCAAGATAGGAATAATTCAAGATAGAAAAAGTTACAAAAATATCTAATTTATTAAATAATATGAATGAATATTAAGAATTATATGTATTAATTAACAAATTTAGTTATATTTGTTAATTATAATTAAAACGTAATTCATTTGTTTTAAATTTCTTTTTTAAAGAAATTTTGTAACGAAAATATTATTCATATTATTGTTAAAAACCTGATTTCAATTTGCAGTTTAAACAAAATTCAAGTTAAGAGATGCACAGAATAACTTATGGGACATGACTTTTGATTCAAGATACAAGTTAGAAGGTTCAAGATAGGAGAGTTAACTGTAATTGTATATCGACTCCATTTTTGATCAAAAAGTAACAAATTGGAATTAAATACGAAATCCATGAGAGGACAAGAATTAGCACAGAATATTATGTAAGTGACCACAAATAAAGTGACCTCTAACTGAGCCATGACTCACACCAACTATTATTTACAACTCATTTGACTTAATTTAAAATTAAAACATTTTAATACTTAAACTTTAATAAAGACTTAAATATTAATTTATAAAAAAATTATTAAAAAAGAGTTTCTCTCAAATACATTAAAATATAGTTAAACCGATTAAATACATATTTATTTGATCCAATTATAATTAACTCAAATGATTATACATTTTTTTGTCTGATTAACTTTAGCATGTTCAAATGTCTAAATATACATATGATATGTCACTCATAGACATAATATGGATGACTTAGATTTTAAAAAAAGGATTGAACTCAAAATTTTGGAGCATGTTAAGATTAATATGCTGTTCTCATTGAAGTATCATAAAACAGTTAAAACATTATTCATATTAGAAATCGAAGTATTGTTTATAAATTGATATTAATTTGTTAAAAAATTTGTAATTATTTATCGATTATCAATTATCGATAAACTCTCTTAAGACAGTTTGCGTTCTCTTTGTATTCAATCCTTTCTTAAGACGGGTTTTAAATCCGGATTGAAATAATTCCGGATTCACTTTTAATCCGGATCGTGTGTTTTCACTTGGTCTTAAGATTATGTCTCAAAGTTATCCGGATTCAAACCTTCAATGAGAACAGCATATAAGTATAACCCATACTAATAATTGTTTACAACTCATTCAAGTGTTTTAATTATGGTTTGAATGAGTGATAGTTAGTCAGTGATAACACAATCAACAAATCATTAATAAAAGTGAGTAATAATTAAAGTATAAAATATTCCTTAAACTATTAGTTTGTAAACAAAACTAAATTAAAAATAAAAATTGATTCTAGCATGTTCATTAATTTAGCATAATTAGTAAGAAAAACTATTATTATAATAATATAAGTTTTATTCAACTTTTTGTTTGAAATTATATTTTAAGTGAAAATTAATGGAAAAAACAAATATTTAAAAATTAAGGTCTAATTAATTTCAGTTGGATTTAGGTAACTGTACTTAAGCTATAAATTCTAGTGACCTAGAGTCAAGTGTTCTGATTAGACGCGAGGTCAGGTTCAGAGTTAGGCAGTTCCGGAATTTCATGATTATTATATAATTAACTTAAATGAAAATTAAAAATCTCTTCGATTCAATTAATTCAAATAAATTTTATAAAATATATAATTTCTCGATATTTGACCCCTCATTTGGTCATCTTTGTGGTCTCATCTTAAACCTATCTTAAAGTTTATAACCTAGGGCACATATCTAGCTTTAAGAAGGTCATGATTATATAAGCATTTTGTGAACTAGCTCATTCTGTGATGGAAAACACGTTCACTAATGAATATGAAAATCTAATCGATATTTAGCCCGAAGTCAATAATTAGAGATTAAAATGAAAAACAAGAATAATCCGGTAATAATCTGAAACATTTTACTTTTTTATAGATTAAACATTTAATTTGAATTTGAAATTAACTCTCACTTTCTGTGAACTCAAAAACATATTCAGGAAGAGTTTATTTCTTTTGAAAATAAATATTTTTCTCAATTAATTCATTGCTATTCCATTGAGAAATCAACTATTTTTATATTTTCAAAGTGAATGTCGTGGGTCACATTTATTCAAATATAGCTTGAACAAATAATCACAACAGGAAAGGTATAATGAGAGGCCCTTCTCTCCAAACAATCATTAGTTTAATAACTGAACCAATAAATTGACTTAAATTTGAATCAATTTAGATATGAAATGAAAAAAAAAACAAATTACTCTTAAAAGTTATGATACAAATTAGTCCATTAAAAAAAATTCATTACAATTCCGATTCAGTAGTAAAAGACTCACTCATATGAGGACCGGTTGTTAAACTGTGAAAGACTGTTAAACACTGTTTAACCTTTTGTTAGTCTTGAAAGCCATTAAACTAAGAGATAATAATTAGAGTAAAAAAAATTTGGATAAAAAGATCATTTGAGTTCAATAAGTCGTATGTAATTTAGTCTGACATTTGTGAGAGAAGGGGAGGGATAGGGAGGAGGAAATCCATAGAGGAATAGCTTTGGATTAGTTCTCAGTTTATCTATACTTCAATATTAATTCATTGATAGTTTGTTTGCATTTTTTCAACCAAAGAAAATGATTATTATTTAGAATTAAAACTCTGGTTTAATTTGTAAAATTTATTGCAAGTTCATTTTTTTTTCTTAAATGTCATAATAACACGGAAACAACGCCAGAGTTTTTTGGGACAAAAGTTTGCTTTCACTCATCAAAAAAATATTGGCTTTTCTTTTGATACAATACTTTAGTTAATACTTTTTTTCAGTTAATTTTTAAAAATCTTTAGAAAAAAAACTTATTTTACTTTTTTGTTGATTTATTCGTTTGACTCTTTTTTATTCTGTGTTTCCTTTTTATCGGAAAATTTCTTTCGCTATTAAAGAGTCATTAGATTTTCATTTCAGATGAAGTCCTCAAATGATTGAGTCAAGTGTTGTCTGAAATCTTCTGAAGACATTTCTAAAGAAATTCACTTTTAATATATAATTAGTTTTAATAATAAATTATTTATTAATAATAAACAAATTATTATTTAATATTTAACTTTTAATTTTTACAAATAATATTTAACATTGATTTTATCAATGATTTCTATTATCCAGTGAATTAGCAAGTATCTATTTAATAAAATATTATTGAAGATTTCAATAGATACTAATTTGCTATAATTTGCAAGATAATTATTATTGTTATTTATTCGATTATCTTTTTAAAAGTGATTTTTTCATTGAGAAAATGTTAAAATATTTTAATATTAAATATATTTTCATTGAATTTGATAAACAAATTAATGATTTGACAAATACTCTCGAAATGTTATCTGAGTAAGTTTTCTTGTTTATTTTATCCAAGTTCTATAATATTAAAGCCAATTATGAATATTCTGTGAAAACTAACAAAAGAATTACTCATTTTTCATATTTTACACAAAACTTTTCTCTTTTTTATTATAAAAAACGTATTTCACAAAAATTCAAATAAATTTTAACCTAAAAAGGAGTAAAAGTTATAAATAATAACGACATTAACATTGAATTAAAGTATAAATAGATTTCTGGAGAAATTGATTTTGAAAGTTAAGAACCAAATTCTAAAGGAGTAAACTCTTCCTGGAAATACAAGATTGTTTAAATAAATAGTTCAAATTCAAATATTGTAAAATAAAGTGAAAGCTCATTTCAATTTCAAATAATCCCAAATGAAAACCAAGTTTGTATTAAAATCGTTTTCTGATAACTCCTTTTCTTAAACTGTTTTTTTTTCTTAAACTTTGAATAAATAACTAATTATTCACTTCAGGCTAATAAGCGTTAGTGTATATTATGCTGTGCTACTACTATTTGCTCTGTCTTACTTGTTATCCAAGTTGATCTAGTTCAGGCCAGTGTGAAAGGGGGGAGACTTTCACTTGAATATTAAAACCTCTGTTATTTTAAAGGTCTTTCCAACACTAGTATTATATTATTTGTTATTCATTAAATCTTATCATATCTCAAGTTAATAGGTATTAAAATCGGGCGTCCCTTTCGCTCAGACATCAGTGGATGTCTTTCTATGACTCTGAACTGTTCTTTTCTTTTCATTCAAGAGTTACACTCATTTCAGTGAAGAACTGATTTTTTCTTTTTTACTTAAAAACAATAATTTCTTATTTAATAATAATTTGAAAAATAAATTATAATTTTTGTATAATTTTTGATCGAAATTTAAACAATAATTTTCTTTTTTTACTAATAATCGAGAGGTAAGTAATAAGTGATTTATTTTTTAACATTTCTTTCACTATTATTTAACTATTTTTTCTTGTTATCGATGTTATGCTTGAATTGATTTCAACATATCTTTTGCTTCAAAATTGTTGTCAAAAACTGTTATTCACTTTCGTTTCATTTGTCGGTTAATTAATCGCAAAACTATATTACAAGAAGTAATTATCGTATAATCTTCAGATCGATTGACAAAACGATCCGTCTCTCCTTACACCTCGTTTGTCTTTTTTTGTCATGCTAATTTTCTAATATCTCAAAAATCGAGATAATTTAGTGGTTTGTGTTTTGTGTAAAATAATTGTTTTTTACTTTCATTTATTGACTTAAAACTAATGCATCACTAAATTGATTGACAGCGCAATGGCTCCGAACACAATGTCTAAGGATTGCATCCAAACAGAGGAACAGTCAAAGGAAATGTGTGAGAAAATGGACAAACCTTATAAAGTTGAATACGTTTGGCGTAATATTATTCTTATGGCACTTTTGCATATTTTTGGTGTTTATGGCATATATTTAGCCGTTTTTAAGGCCAAAATGAATACTATGATATTTACGCACATAATCGCCACATTGTCTTCTATGGGTATTCAGGTCTGTTCTAAAAATTGTATTCTTGCATATTTTCTAAAGACAATGAAACATGCAAATTTGATTGTAGGCTGGAGGACATAGACTTTGGTGTCATAAAGCTTATAAAGCCAAAATCCAATTAAGAATTATCTTGGCATTCTTTCACATAATGTCATTCCAGAACGACATATACGAGTGGTGTCGCGATCATCGCATTCACCACAAGTACACCGAAACAGATGCCGATCCCCATAACGCCAAAAGAGGATTCTTTTTCTCTCACGTCGGATGGCTTTTAGTTAGAAAACATCCGGACATTAAACAAAAAGGAAAGAATATAGATATGAGTGATTTGATGGCCGACCCCGTCGTCAGATTCCAAAGAAAATATTACATTCCTTTACTTTTGTTGATTTGGGGCGCAATTCCAACAGTAATTCCTTACATATTCTGGTCAGAGAGTCTCTGGAATGCATTTTTCGTTAGCGTTATGTTCCGGCACTGCCTTACACTGAACCTGACCTGGCTCGTCAACAGTGCTGCACACATGTGGGGAACCCGTCCTTACGATAAGAACATTGAAGCGAGAGAAGCCTCTGTCAGACACTTATTAATGGGAGAGGGATTCCATAACTATCATCACACGTAAGTTACTCATAATTAAGCTTGTACATTTTTTAATAGTAAGTTTGTGTTAGGGTAATCTTATTTCATTTGCATATTTAATGATTTGTCAAGATTATCTGATAAAATTGAACTAGACAACTAGACAATGAGGTTAATGTGTGTTGACTCACATCTTATAACCTTTATTTTTCAATCAGGAAGTAATCGCCTCAATTTCAAATGATCCTGATCAATAATGTTAATCTAAATCATTTGGGATTTTCATTCAGGTTCAAAAGTTTAAGTTAAACAATCTAGTTAAAACTTATTTGAATGTGAAAATTAACCAAGATTATCATAACTTGGGAAATACTTAAGTTTTAATTATTGAATCCATAATGAATTAGTTAATAATTAGCAAGGGAATCTAAATGAAACATGCTAGTTGGCTAGAGTTGAATAATAATCGAAGAGTAATTATATTTAGTTTGAAAATCACAATTAGATTCCCGTGGGACTACTCAGCAAGTGAGCTTGGTGCTTTTGATGTGTTCAATCCGGCGACCGCTTTCATTGACTTCTTTGCTCTGATTGGTTGGGCCTACGATAGGAAAGTCGTGTCCAGAGCTATGATCGAACGAAAACAGATGAGAAGTGCAAAACTGGAGGACATCCGCACAGAGAGGGGTATTTTGCACTCACTCTATGAATGGACGGGTGGTATCGCCGTCTTCTTAATTCCCGGAGTTTTGGTCCATATTTTTAAACTCATATATTCATAAAATAATCAAGTACATTTGTATAATTTTTATTAATTACTATTTTAAACTCTATTTTTTAAATTTAATTTAATTTATTATTTTTAAACAATTTTCAGTAATATGACCAAGGTGTTAATTAATAGTAAACTAAAGAATAGATGTTCTCATTAAATCCTAACCCTTTATATATTTTGATCAAGTATAATTTTAAAATATTGCCTCTATTTTCCATTGTTAATATTAAAGGAAATAGACTACCTGGGTTATTCATTCATAGTTATTCAAATAGTTATTTAAATAGTTATTCACAAATCAATTAATGTTTTCGAATAAAATAAATAAAAAAATAAGAGATAAGAAAAAAGTGTTTCAAAAGTTGTTTCCGTAATATATTATTATTTTACAATATATAAGTATATGTTGTAAACAAAGAGTCTTAACTCCTGAGGGCTTCCAATCTCTGTTGCATTTCACTGATGTCCTCGTCTTCATCGACAGCGGCCGACGCCTCTCCAACAGAAGGCAAAGTGTCAGAAACGGCTGCCGGCGCTGCGCCCAACTGTCCTGCTGTCAGATCCCAAAGGACTTTATCCACTTCTTTTTGTGCCTCTTCTTCGAGTTCGTCATCCATTTCAAGGTTGTCATCGAGAGTCTCTTCGAGCATCTCTTCAATAATACCCGCTTTCATCATCTCTCGAGACATCTCTTGCATTGTATGACTTATTTCACTGATTTTCATCAACGATTGCATTGATTTCATGACTGCCGTCGACTTTTCCATAGAGTTGGCAACTCTTAGTGTCGACAACTGTTGTGTCATATTCATCACCACTGAGTTTAACTGTGCTTTCGATGTCTGTATCCGACGGATCTGTTTATCAAATCATGGTTTCAAAACAATTGTCACAAAACTCAGGCCTAAAACTTACGGCTTTTCTAGAGTTAACTATTTCTTTAGCCAAAACAAGACAGACATCTTTATCACCTCTTTTTGCCGCTTTCTTCAGCTCTAACTTAACTTTTTCTTCTTCTCTTTGAATATTTCTTATTTGTCGGTCTAAGAGATACTGTTGTTTACGTAATTTTGATGTCCATTCGCGGACCTAACCATACAATTCGTCAAATTATGCCAATGTTTTGAAATGTTATAATTACCTGTTCTTTGGGTGACTTAGACTGGTCTTTACCGAAGAGACCCATTATTTAATAATTTAAAAAACAATGAAATTTAATGAAATTCAATTGAAAATGAAATTTATTTGCTATGACTCATAACAATCATAACAACGCCTTCAGTGATGCCATCAAACGGTGATAATTGAGACTAAATAAGTGAACGCCTTCTTTACACCAAACATAATAAAAGCGCCAAAATTAAATTCTAAACTTTTTTAGTTATTTTTATTTAACTCTTAAAATGTTATACAAAAGTATTTTCAGATTATTTAAAATAATGACTTTTATTTTGTTTATTAAAATACATTATTTAGAAAACAAATATTTATATTTAAGCATAAAATGAGATAAGATATAAGATATAAAAGCATAAAATGAATGATTTTTTATAACAATTTAAATGAAAAAATAATAAAAGAATGAGAGAAAAAGTTTCCGGTCATTTAGTTTTTATGAACAATATTTTTAGCATATTTTTAAACAAATAATATTATGATTATATAATAAATGATTCCGACAATTATAACATTAATTAAGAAATAATTAACAAATTATATGAACAATAATTACAATTTAAGAAACATTTAAATATTATATCATATAATTTATATGAAATTAATTATAACATAAGTTTTAAAATTTAAATGAACTCAAATCAAAGATAATTAAGAATAGTTTCTATGTTGAGTCTAGAGGTCGAACTTGAAAACCCAAACCCGTGAGACCCGGTGAAAGCCATACCCGTTTCCCGGTTTGGGTTTGGGCGGGTCTGGGCTTTACGTATTTGGGTTATGGCGGGTACGGGTTTCAAAAAGTCTTAAAGGTTTCATCTCTATTTGAGTCCATTTGACGAGATTATCGTCAGTGACTCTAGATTTTGATTTGTGCCATAAATGAATGGTTCCCAAACTAACATGAGTTAATTTACCGCAGAAGAAGTCATTGAGTTTAGTCTTTAAGGTATTATACTTATTGGAAACAGACTTATTGTGAGCCAATTCTTTCTTATAATTCTTAAGTAATGTTTCAAAGATATAATTATCTGAAAAAGCGTTCAATTCTTTGATTTCTTCATCGCTTCCATCAATAAATGGTTCCAAATTGTGTTCAATAATTTGTTTCAATTTATTCTTCACTTCATTCAAACCAAACATATCCGACAACTCTAACATTACTTTAGAATTACTGATATTAACTTTTCTGAGGATCAGATCCTTTTCGATGCGATCTTTGAGTCCATTCAATTGGTATTTGTCCACACATTTCAAGAGTTCAAATGTCTTCAAATAACCATTAGTAGAGTCAATGTTGAAACGGTTTAAGTCAATGACACCGAAGTGTATATATTTGATGACCGCTTCGAACGCCTCGAAATCCATGTCTTTAATTGGTATTACTTTTATGTTTGATTCTCTGAAATATCCCGAAAACATAGCTTTAAATACCGGACTCTTAAGAGACAAAACGACTTTAATGGCTGGGATTCGATGGCCGTCGATAACAAACACCACATCAGTCATCGATTCATCCAAAACATATTCTTCACAATTAGTGGCCTAAAGATAATATAAAAAAAGACCTTTTAAAAGAGCATACATTCATAATTACTTACCATTTGTTTATAATTAATAATTAAATGTTTAATTAAATCAATTGAAGTGAAGACGAATAAAGAGTGAAACATAAATGTGTTTTAAAAAGTGTTGCAATTATTGTATGGGTTATGAACTTTCGATTTGACATTCAGTCACATCTTTTCTCAACTATATCTTTCATCTGACCTTCAATAGTGTCAACTCTAGTTCTACTCAACACTCATTATTATCGTTAATTGAATTAAATTAAGAAATTCTTAAGAAATCCAATGAAAACATTTATTAAACGAAAATTAATTCTAAACACAATTTTAATGAATAACTACTAAAATAATTCTTAAATATTTATTATTGATTTTAATATTAATTTATTCGTAACAATAAATGGTTTAAACTGTATCTGAAATTCAAATTCGAAATCCTTTGGAACAAGGTGCAAATTGCACACAATTGTTATTCTCGTCAACTTTAATGGTTAATTTAAAATTCATTTATTCATTTACTTCTTTTAGTCAAAACAAAAGTAAATTATTTGAATAATATTTTCAATCAATTTATTGATAGCAAAGAAGTGGTCATTAAGTTGTAAACCAAAAATTGTTTCAAAAGTAAAGTAAATAAAAAAATTAAATAAATAAATAATTAAATTAATTTATATTAACATTTTTTTCAATGGGCGGCAAAAAATCAAACACTTCATTACAGGAACTCAATGGAGAGGTGGGAACTCTCTTCACTTTAACTGATGTGAATATATCCTTGTATTCCTTCCTGAGGTTATCACACTTATCATTACTACCTTGGTAATCTCCGCACAGGTATTGAATCACATCATACAACGACTCTCGAGTCCAGGCCTCCAACTCTACGGCAGACTTTTCAGGACATGATTTGGCGACACTCGGATTGGAATAGGCATCAGAACAACAGTCATAGAACTTGTGATATGCGCTACAAATGGTCACATTATTTTGATTAAATTATTTGCTAGAACAATTTCAATTACAAGTTAAAAGCTTATGCAAGTTTGCTAAGTTAACATGCTAAAAATCTAATTGTTATTCTGTTTATTTTGTTTTGAATACCTGTCGAGTGTTTATCTCTTTGGGTTAAAGCCTATACAATGAGTGCATTAAATCAAATGCTAATGAATTAGAATTAATTAGTATTTTGTTTGCATTCATTAGTTTTGAACTAATATTTGAGTTAATCCGAAACAACACTTGTTTTGATATTATGAGTGTCGGTCAGAGACAGACACATAACAGACACATACCAACAGACGAGTGGCAACAAATGCTTCTCATTTGAAATCCGGGTCTTTTTTGATCTATTGATCTGTTCCTCTTCAAGTGAGAACTGATTAAAGCACTTAAGTGTGTCGCTCAGGACTGCATTTCCGCATTTGCCCGCATTTATGAACACTTTTCGTGTGGCCTCACTTCGACACCTCTTCTTTGACACCTTTTGCATCGAAAACATCAATAGGTTAGTCACGTGATGACTGATCTCATTCTCCCGACGGGTCAGACATGTGTTAGAGTAGTTTCGCCCCCACTCTGTCATCACTGAGTCTTTCCTTTGAATTAATTATCTTGGTTAATTAAATGACTAATTTAAATGATAATTATTAAAATATATTCAAAAGTTGATAAGTTTTAATAAATTAGTAAAAATTTAATCTAGTAAATATCTTTTTTCAAACTTATTTTAATAATTCAAAAAAATTATGGAAATATTTAAACTTTAATAAAACCTAGATAATGGTATAGTTATCTAGTTAAGTTTTAATTTTTTTTAATAACTTAATAATAACTTACTTGCAATGAATGACAGCTGCTTTATCATTATCAGGGTAACGTCCATTAGGATCACCTAGTACAGCTATTTTCATTACATTTTCATCCAATTGTTCGATGGATTGTTGATTGCAGGGTATCTTTTCACCAAAAATTGTTGTCAACAAAGTTAAGAACAATACTATAAATTCCATTATTTAACGGAAAAGAGTTAACTCGATTAATATCGTTGAAAGTCATCTTTGAAACTATTTATAGAAGTTTTTAGTCAAAAACCAGTCTTTTAGTACTGGTTTTCGAAAGAATAATTAAATACCGGAATGGCTTCGGTTAGGGTCAGGATCTGACGAACAGCTCTTAGAGTTAATTATTTTTTTCATTAGTGTTTTATAACTTTTATTTATTTATTTATAAGAATTCTTTGCTAGATTATTCAAATTTTACTAGTTTATTTACCTGCCAAGTTTTTAACTTATATTTCAATTAAAATATTTGCTTGGTCATTACTCTTGTTTCAATTATTATCTATTTTATGTTTAAAATATTTTTAATTTTTTTTAAATAAATTAAGTTTTAAAGAATTTAATATTAAATAAATTGTCTTGGTAAGATTATTAGTTTTATATCTAGCATTCACTCTAACCAAGTTCATTTTAAACTAGAAAATAATTATAAAAGAAAAATTAATTTTAAATAAGGTAAGTTAATAATAAATAATTTAATTAAATGATCTACTAACTTATATAATTTCAAATATTATCTATCAATTGAAAATTATCTAGCTATATTAGTTTATTAAAATGTTCTAGCAAAAAAAAATAGTGACATTTGCTTCAGATTTACATAATTATTACGAAATCAAATTAAAAAGAGACTAATTACTTGTTTATCAAATATAATGATCAAGGTGAAATGTAGTGGCTTTATATGGGTTTGTGATAACTGGTTATAACGAGAATAAGTTATATAAAACTGATCCATCATTTGGTTGTCTATAAATCTCTAAAAATAATCGAAATGTAAATGTGTTTCAAAACAATTGTCTAATCATTGGACGGCATATGAGACGGCATTACAAAGCGTTTACTCACATCTGGTATAAAACCAAACATCAAAACCATTCAAAAAGAGTTGTTTTTTCTATTAGTTTTTTTTGCATAATTTTTATTGATTTTAGTCAGGTTTGAAAGCAAGTGTCAAATGGAAGCCGTATCGGACAGATATTTAACTGTTCCTGTGGTTAATGTCTCTCAAAAGAGGAATTCCATTGGATTACAGAATTTAATTCATCGTAAAAGTGGTGTCTTTGACCTGAGTCGTAGTGATATACATCCTAGCAATCAGTCAGTGTTCTTGAATGTACCCGAATCTTCACACAGAAGGCTCAGCGATTCTTTTATTCATAGAGGAACAAGGTCAAATGCCAAGAACTATCATTTATTGAAAGTTCAGAAGTCAATGGAGAATATCAACTCTTTTGGTTGTGAGGGTAACTTTGCACCAAGGATAGAAACTGATGATTATTTTATCAAAACTAATTGCCTATAATTTATTGAGCAAGAATATTTTTTATTCTATGAAAATTTCATTTAAAATTAAGTGTAATTTTAATTATATTTAAACCAAAAACTACTGAAAACTCCTAAAATACTATTTCTATTGTTTTCTAAATATTAATAATTAATTAAATGAATATTAAATAAAATTATTCTTTTAAATCGTCTTTTTTACGCAATAATTTAATACCAAGATTAAACTTTACGTCAGCGGTTATCACAATACCAGTTATGGAGGATAAAAGGTTTCCAAATAGTTTTTTGCGATCACATTTCTTATGCTTAACACAAGTGCCGGTATGTCTTCTACGAAAGCCCTCCTCACAGAAACACCCGGATTCACATTTATTGCAACTCAGAGTCAATCCAAACCATTTGTATGTCGAATGGCAGAGCTCTTCACATCGATTACCGCACTCTTTAAAAACCTCTCCCTGAGGACATACATGTTTAGGTGTGTCCGGTTTTAGTGGCTCGCAATCAGTGATAGGGACACAAACGCCATCGTTGTTCCTGAGTCGGGCCCCTTTACAGAAGCACCCGGTGTTACAGTAAATAGGACAGGCTATTGGGTCTTCTCTCATTTGGCACTGTTCCAGACAACGACTCGCACAGAAGTCGTATTCTTCATCAACGGGACAGTCCTCCTGAGACAAAGAGATGGGTTCTTTGTCTGATTTATTTACTTTTGGTACTGATTTTCCACAGTCTTCAGGTTTAACGCACTGCATATTCTTGTCTCTATAGTAGCCATCCTTACAAAAACAGCCCAAATGTTTGAGTTTTGGGTCGCACACCATCTCTGGCAGTAGTAAATCAGCACAGAATTTGCCACAATTAGTGCCATTGATTTTCCACTCAGAGTTATCGAATTGATTGCAAACTAAAAATTAATTTAAGTTTAGTTAAATAAATGCAAAAAACTATAGATGAGGTCATTTACGTGCGTTTATTCGGTTTATATAAACAAATGAATTGATTAATAAAACATTAATAAAAGCTCTCATTTTATTTATAAAAAGAAAACAAAAAATTATAAATTTTAATGTTTTAATTAAGTAAACATTCAGACATTTTTTACTTCACTGTAATTTGAGATTTAATTAATAACGAAATTAAAAGTTCAATGAATTTTATCATGCTAAATTTTGATACATACATAAACTTACATAATATCAAGGTTAATTCAAAATATTTTCTATAATAACATTTACACTTATATTTATTTATTAAACTCCAAAGTAATGGATTTTTCACTAAATTATAATTATACCTTGATACATATGTAAGTTACTCATATTTATATCCAAAAATGATAGATATCTTGATAAATGCTTCTATATTTATCACTTAGTAGGTAAGTCTGTTTATAGGTAGTAGCGGATTTTAATTATCTTGGTATCATTAGAAAGCTTATGATATATAGAATTGATTGGTAAAGTTATTATCGGCTAATGGTTATCCCTTCCCGTAGATTTCGGCGAGTTAATATTTGGGTATCACCCCATTTCGCCAAAATCCCATTTCGCCAAATCCCACTTCGCCAAAGGTTTTTATCCCACTTTGCCAACTCCCATCTCGCCAAAAGTTAAAACTCATTTAATCCGGAAACTCTTATCTTATCCCACTTCGCCAAAAACTTTGATACAATTATAAACATTTTATAATTAATTAATAGGCCTTGAATATTCTTAATTAGGTTTTGTTAATTTAGTTTATGTTAATTTAGGTTAGTTTAAGTAAGTTTGGTTAGTTTAGTTTAGGTTAGTTAAGGTTAGGTTAGTTTAGGTTAGGTTAGTTAAGGTTAGGTTAGGTTAGTTAAGGTTATGGAACATTCTATTAATTAAATTATTTAATTAACATTTAAAAATGTATTTGGCGAAATGGGATTTGGCGAAATGGGATTAGGCGAAACGGGATTTGGCGAAATGGGTTGTAACCATCTTAAAGAATGTGAGCACAGAATATGCAAAAGGTGTGGACTTTATTTAGAAGTGTTTGATAGCCATAATTGTGTGGAAGCGCTAAGAATTGTTGTCAATGATATCAAAGAAAAGTTTAATAAAAGTGAAGAAACAGTTAAAGAAATGTCACAAAAATTGAATGAAAGAGAAATTGAAGTCAAAGAACTCAAAAAAAGGATATTAAAAATGAAGAAATAATTAAAAACTTAACTCAAAGACTGGAAAATCAAAAACAGATATCAAACGAAACATTGAATTGCAGAGGAAAGGGAAAAGATTTTCAGAACTTACCTAGTGCACTTTCAATTTTATATGTTTTATTCGGTAATTTCAAACATTAGAAATAAATTCAAATGGACTTCAGATCACAAATGTTAAGTCGAACTGTGAAACTGAAATGTATTACAACATAAGAATATCCTTTATATGGGTCTCAAAATTTATGTATTGCTTCGACCCTTCATTTCCGATATTAATTATAAGACCGATCACTGGGTCGTGTCTTAAGATTCAAAAAGCCTTATCGTTGGGAACCGATTATCAAAATAATTACAATTTTAAATAAATACTTAATTGTTTATAAATTAGTGCTTAAATTAAGATAAATCAGTGCAATGTGCTTGCTCATTTCTAAAAGAGAGAGCACTTACTTATGATATGTTTAAATAATTTGTGATTTAATTCAAAATAAGAACTTATATGTGAAAACGAAATCCTATTTAAGTGATTAATGATTTAATTTTCACTTAAATTGAAACTTCATTTTATTAAATAAATGCCGGGATTTGAGTTCATCCGATTCTTTAATTCAACTGAAAGAGAGGACAAATATTAATCTATTTTATGACTAGAATTTGAGAAAAAAATCTATTTTGTTCTAGCTCAAAAAATAAGAAAATTAAGAGGGAGTCAGTTTTTCATTTTTGTATAACAATATTTCACAGCCTAGGTGAAGTGCCCCCTAAACAACCTTGCCGATCCCTAGTCTTTATTGTTTCCATAAAAGTGATTTAACAATTTTTACATATTTACTCAATGCCTTTGAGAACAACAATTCATAATCCAATTTATAATAATAAAAATTATTTTAATTCAAATTATTTTAACCCTAAATATTTACCTTGTCATAATATATAATTTAAG
>JAQFZM010000455.1:0-32448 GCA_034695785.1 Galumna obvia
ATAGAGAGAGAGAGAGAGAGAGAGAGAGAGAGAGAGAGAGAGAATGGATGATACACTTAAAAGTAATGGTAGTGAACGAAAAAAATCATTGATTAGATCTAATGATTGAATCGAATGAACATAAAGTGAACCAAAATAGTGCCAAAACAGTGTCATTAAATTGAGAGTAGAATAGAGGAGACATAAACTGTTTGATTGTAGTATAGACCTAATGTTTGCTCATATTATGCACATTAATCCATGGCTGGCGTAGTATATGTGTGTTTGCCTTGAAATACGGGGACTATTTGGCATTAAACGCGATTAGCATAATCAAAGTGACACAGGGGGCAATTGGGGGCAGTGCCCAAGCACAGGCAAGAGGTGGTGCGGGTGATGCTGTTAAACCAGCATTATAATCGGATTAAAGCAGCCTGTTCCATTTGAAAGTAAGACTGGAAGAAATTACTTGATATATAAGTGATACCACGCTTTATAATAAAGCGCTCATTCAGTATAAGAGGTATAACAGGCGTAACAAAATTGGTGCCCATCTGTTTGTATTACTCTTATATCATAACTGTATTTGCAAGGATATAATCGAGGCCTGAGCCTCCTCTCAATCTAAACCAATTCTTATGGTGTGTGCACTGACAACACCGACCCAATTGTAAATCGACTGAATTTAAATCGATATTTAAATCAAAGCACACAATAAAAACATTACTATTATATGAGTTATAAATCTATGTATCAATGAATAGATTTAATACATTTTGAGTGCCATTTGTTTCGGTTTGTGTTCAGTATTTCTCTCACATCAATGCTTTTTATTTGAAAGAATTACAAACTTCTCCTATGATTTCAATTGTTTACACAATTTGTAGAGAATCTCAACATTGAAAAAACAGTCCTTTTCTGGAGGCAAACGTTCGCACAATTCTTATCATTCATACATTGATTGTCTCTGAATGTGAGCACTCCATCACGTAATGCAAATATTGCTTAATATTTTTGATACCAAATATTTTCATATAATACTTTTTCCAGATTTTCATTCAGGGATTCATAGAGAGAAAAACTACCAAGATTAATTGAAAAATTACTAACTTTTTATTTATATATTAAATAAAATGATATTTAAATAACTTAAATATAAATCCAAAGATAATCTTGGAATTATGTAGAACTAATCAGATTAAACATAGTTTTTTCTTTTATTATTGTAGATTAGCATGATCATTTTGAACATCCCTGTCATGTTCTTTGCTAAATATATCTGTGTTTACCCAACACTTGGAATTCATTTCATGTAATTCTATGTTTTTATATATTCTTTCATATATTCTGTTATTCAAATAACAGTATTTTATGAAAACATAGTTTTTTTTGCAAAAAATATCAAGAATTTAAAATAAGAATTGAGTGAAGAAATCCTCCATTTTTTCTTATTTTATAATTTGATTGGAATTTCTTTCGGATATATTTTTCGCATAAATTCAATAAATTTTTAATATAAGAAAATAAATATTTCATTCTTTGATCCAAAAGACTCGAAATGATTGATTGATTTAAAGAAAATTTAAATCTATTTTAGAAAATATTATGTTTTTCATTGAAAAATGCGATTCCATTCATGAGAATAATATTCAATATATTCGTGACAAACACCCAGTGTTTAGGAATATTGCATTAAAGCAAAAGTAATTCAATATTTATTATGCCATAAAGAGAGAACACTTATAGGTGAGGGAAAGGCAAAAGAAAATATTTTTTCATATTTTTATGAATAAAGTGTTACTCTGTGTATGCATTCACTTAAGGACCTGTGAATGTTTACACCTGCATATGTGTCACATAACCTATTATGTCGTTCATATGTACGCCTCCTTAAGCCCGAACTCCAAACTACTATTCTATCACTCAATCACTGAAATAATATTTTTAGAAATATATTATTTATGTAAACTAAATAAATATTTAAAGCAAGCACATTTCATATTTCTATTTTAAAATTAGACCCTTTTACTTTAATTTAAGCATTCTCAATTCAATTATAAATATAGAGTAAATATAATAGATATAAGAATTTACATAAACTTGGTCATAAAAGTATTAGTTATTTGCTTAAATAATTACTTTTAATAGAAGAATTAAAAATAGCAAGATAATATTCAATATATTATTTAATCATCATTGTATAGATAAAGAGACCATCCTTTAAATAAAATAAATAAACTAGTGAAAAATAATAATAATAGTAAAAATGAAGAGAAGAGTCGGGAATTCCTTGAAAAAAGAAAATGGAGTTCAGTTGTAATGATTATGGAATGGGTGGGGAATATAATCGATCCGAAGTGACATTAGTTTTGTCCATAAAATATATTATTTGTTGAGAAAAAAAACTTAATATTCATCTAATATTTACATAAGTTTTGTGTAAATCTTTTTAAATATATCTATAAATATATTTAAATAAATAATTTTTCGATTAAATATTTTGATTAAAAGCGACACATATTGTGATTCAATCAATAGATTGTTGGGACTTATCATTGGGTTTATATTATAGCCCATTAGGACTGTGTTTTCTCAGCAAAATCTGATAGAGTTGTCAATAAGTTTTTTCAAATGTATTAAACTGTTTGACATTAATACTAATCTAATTGTAGTGTCAATACTATAATAGGATTAATCAAATCTGAATTCTTTGATTGTTATGTCAGATATGTGTGACTCTGAGGGCACTAAAAGCACATCACATATAATTATAACGTGAAATGTATTTACGTTTATATATTCGTCACTTAATTCCTAATCCCTTATTATTTGATAGCATTTTTTGCTGTTTAATCATTTAATTAGTCACAAATGTCTCGGATAAGAATGTGTGAGAAAATTGTGATTTTAGGACAGAATCGCTACAATTTCCCTTGATAACATTTAATTATCCTTGTGATCAGTGCCATCATAAACTTATCTATGAAATATTCATCTAAAATGGCATTGAATATAATCATTAAACTTAAGCCCAAATTTATTATATCGAAAGAAAAGAATATATTTTACGAAATAAAAAATTGAAGAAATTAAGCAATTCTTGTATTATTGGAGATCACAGACAGCACAGACCTCATAGACCTCACAAATTCTATATATGTTGTGTCTATTACTGAAATCTTTGAGAAGTGAGAATCGGTATTAAAGGAAAGTCTAAGGATTAGGCTCTGAGTCGAGGAAAGTGGCATTTTCTCAGCGCTTCCCCGCTTTCATCAGACAATACAATGTGACGAAAAACTATTCCTTTGCTATAATAGTATATATAATAATAAGACTGCAGTGAACTTAATTATATTGAATCCCAGTATATATTATATATAAGCAAAAGCTAATTAAAGGATTGTCTCAACAGAGACTCCAGTGATGCACAAAACCGTTGGCTTCTAATGCCGTTTCCAATGCCTTTAGAATATTGTACTCAACTATAGATTTGTTGATTTCATCTCTTATAATGTTTTGACTGAAATAAACTTTACTCATGAATACACAATCAGACAAATACTGAACTCAATATGAATAAAGCAATCAGTGATTCAAAGATTCTATGGGAGAGAGAATGGGAGAGAGAATGGGAGAGAGAATGGGAGAGAGCAAAGAGATTTTTAACTACTTGTTATTCAAACAATTCTTTAACTAATTTTACATTTAAAATTCGATTCTTGGTCTTAGATTACTTTTTTCTGATACCATTCAAAGAACAATTCAAATGATCGTGCAACTTTTATAGATAAATGTGAATAATAAATGAAATAACACTTTATTTGATTCAAGTCTTCATTTCAAATGATTTATTGTTATTCTTATATTTTGTTGTCATTTGAATGGAAGAGTAATGTATAAGAAATAGAAAAATGAGAAAAATGTTCACAAAAAAAGTTTAGAATAAATAATGTATTTTATATCCTTTAAAGAAAAATTACATAAAAGGCATAACACAAAACATTTCCATTGAAAGAGAAAATCAAATAAAATGGAAAATACTTTGAATGTCAAGACTTTAAGAATTTTAGGACTACTTTAATATTCAAACAAAAAAATGGTTATAAAATAAAGTTGAACTCAATTTTTCACACCTTTCACAACAGTTCACAGTTATAGATGCTATGAATAAAAAAATGCAACATAAGTGTAGCGCACAGGAATAAAAACATTCAGTCCTTACAGTTTTTGCTATTAAATTAAATCATATCATAAGCCCAACACTATTTCAACTGAAAAGTCATTTTCTATTCGAATAAATATATTATTCAAGACTTTAGTTGAGTATAAAATTTACGAAAAAAAAGAAGAGGAAATGGTTGTCAGACAGTGAGTAATGTCTCTCAGTTTTTAAATGACAAAATCTAAATCCTTAGAAGTGATGGTCAGAAGAGGGAAATCCCTGTTTTTTGCTACAATTAAATAGAAGAGAAATTCTAAAACTGGCCAAAATTCTAAAATTGAAAGTATCTTGCACACTTGCATACACAGTTTGCAATCATATACAGAAGTCTTCAATTATTAAATAAATAATCGCTAATCAATATTAATTTATGTATCAAAAATAAACAAGATAAGTTATAATTGACAACTTTTAAACTTTTAATCCTTGCATTTAATTATTATGTCAAAAAATAACCACCATCATAATTCATAATTTATCATAATGAAGTTATTTCAATGAGAAATAAGTTATTTTAAACAACCTTGTTAAAAAATGAATAATATCATCATTTTTACTAAAATATAATTCAATAAAAATAAGTAAACATTTAATGACATTTTGCCAATAATGTGAGAAAATGATCTTGCATAATAAGCGCATTTAGGTTTAATTATCTAGATAAAAATAAAAATTAAATGTTTAACAATAAAATACAAGCAATAACTCAAAAGTGTGTTTGAGATGATGTGTAGGGAAGGGTTAGATTTACGATATCATTGACAGATCCGATAATCACATTTAAAACCAAATGTTTGTCGAAATAATTGTTCGTTAAATCAATGCATAAAATAAATGCATTAAATCGTTATTAAAGCTCAAGAACTTAGGTTTTGCTCATTTGGCTGAGTCTTGTCATTGACTTCTTGTGTTTTTGCACCGATTTTTCAGTGAAGCCCTTTCTTTACGCCTCAGATTAATAGCTTAAGAGCTTTCAAACATAAAGATTAAGAGAATTTTACTTCTTTTCGATCTCTACTATTAATTTTGACATAAAAATCATATAAAAAATATTATATAACCGACGAAAGAGAAGACAAATATCGACTCAAAAGAGAAAAGATTTTTATTTTTCAAATGAAAAATGAATTTTGAAATTTATAGAAAAATTTTATATTATTTTCTTCTGATATATAAAAACTTTTATTTTGATATAAGAGAAGAGAAAAATAAAATTTATAATAAATAAAAAAATTGAAGTCTTTTCCCAACAAAAGTTTTATAACAAGAGATGATAGAAAAGTGAAGAAAAATTTATTTGACTTTTTCTTCTCATTTATCACCGAATGAATACCTGCTGTGCATCGGATGGCATCCAGAATATCATTATGAAAATCTATATCAATATATTATATAAAACTCAATATATAGCGAATATATATTTTTATTCATTCACTTTTTAAGAGATAAATATACCTTTTTTTCCATATAAATGTAAGGTATTTGCATTTAGCTTATTGATTTTCCATGTTACTACAAAATGGAGAGTAAGGGAAGGCGGCATTCAATGGGAGGTAACTTTTAAAAAAGTATTCCTTAAAATTGAATAAAAGCGTCAAAAAGAGTGATGAAAATGTTTTTGACTTTTCATATAATAAACACAACTGTTTTGTCTCCAAATATAATCTCCAGTTGTTTTGAGTACATATTTCGTGACTCTCGATATGCAATTTAAATGTTTTTTGGCTCAAAATTGAATTCAAGTGCATCTCTTGCAGTGTTTTCCTATCGTTTATGAATATTTAATGTCTAAAGTATTTGAATTATTTATATGCAAAATATGTTCAGTCAATACAAGATTTACTTTAAATTAACCCAAAACTTAGCGATAAATGTTTTGAATGAATGCAAAATTCAAACTAATTTCGTAAACTTCTTGTAATTCATTTGAATTAAAATTACTTTTCTGTTCGAGAATTACAACAAATCTAATGGAAAATCGAAAAATATTTACGAGAATAGAGTAAATCCAACTTTCAATCAAAGTCTAATCGGAGTGAATCAGAGATAGAGCTCTCCCTTTAAAAAGTTAATTAAAAATTTCATTCACTTTCATTATTAATGCCATATTTGTGACACCAGTTCTACCAAATGAGGACTGATTACCAGAGTATACATTTCACACATTAATGAGTCCACAATTTTTTTAAAAAAGAATAGTATGACTGAACTTATATGAGAGGAACACATAAGTGACGAAATGAGTAGAATTTACCGATTGTCTCATATAATATATCGGGAGGACTACTAATACATATATAGAGTGCGAGAAAACTTCAATTATATGAGATGTCACGCAATGCGTTTACTTCTAAAGCGAGCACAAAGTGTTCCCGCAGTGCGGGCCCACAGAATATGTCTGTCCCCTAACGAAAGGCAAACTTATATGGCTAGAAGAGTGAGAGAGGCTGTGGTGAGTGTAGTGATACCGAGCGATGCCCCTGAAGTTGCCGTTTGATGTGTTGATGTCCTGCGGAGTCTAATAGACGTTTAACTATAAATAATGCAGTTATAGAACTCTAATATCTGTTTCATAGCACCAAACAATGTGTGAACAGTTCTGATGAGAAATTGTGTTCACAATTCTCTCCATTCTCTCTCAAAAGTACTGTCCTCTCTCTCTCTCGCTCTCTCTCTCTCTCTCTCTCTCTCTCTCTCTCTCTCTCTCTCTCTCTCCTCATTCTATACTCTAGAAATAGATAGTCTATTGATAGTTGGGATGCAGTGTTGGTGAGGCGCCGGCAGATGTGCTGATAATAATGAACATTAACTTTAATGAATGACTTGAAGTCATATTTTAGTTATTTTACTCATAACTACCGCCAATATTATGGCACTAATATTAAAATAAGTCGAACCAATCCTTATTCCTTTTTTTGCACAAATCAGATACAATAAAAGACCGCTTCCATACATTGCATTTAAGTGAATACAGAATAAAATTTACAATAAATGTATTCTTTCAATATTAAACGATAAGATATAATTTTAGAATTGACTCAAATTGAATGTTAAAAATATGTTTAAAACATATATTTTGAGCGAAACTCAATCACAAGTTCCTATTTTTGGTTAATTATTAATGAGATAATCCAAAATCCAATTGATTTGTGCAAAATATCCTCTAATTTTCAGGGATTTACGCGATTTTAATTGAATTCAGTTTTGAATAAACACATGAATTAAGTCAATCAATGATTTACAACTCATTTGATAAGTGAGTGCGCGTTCGTTATAACAGTGACGCCAATACCCGTCCAAAAGCCATAAGTAAATAATGAAAACCCACTGAAGAAAATACAACAACTCTATAGAGTATAAGTTTTGACACAAATAAAATTTTCAAAATGAAATAAATAAACTTGGTTACTATCAATGAAATAGTCAATTTAAAGTGGGGCTTATCCTGGTCATACAAACAAAATGATGCTCATTTTTCTTTTAAAAATGAATAAGAATTTGGAAAATGACCTTTCTTATATTTCTTTTATGACAATAAGCTTATGTCAGACAAAAATAAAAATAGATATTCGAGAGGAAAGAAGAGCTCATCTTTTAAAAAGAAAAAATAAAATACAAACCAATGTTATGGTGATTGAGTTGATTTGTCGACTGCAATGAAGAGCCCATAGAATTAATGGCAGTCATAGTAGAAGTCGTTGTCAGCAGAGAATTGGATGAATCGAAATCACATTTTGCAGAAACAGAACTGTTATTATTGTTGTTATTATGCGATACGACTGTCGGCTGAATATCTGTTATAAATTTATTGCCGAATGAGTGCGAGTGATGACTGTGTCCTCGCATTACCGATGGCTGATAGTGTGGACCCGGATAGGAAAACATCATTTCATAAGCTATTTATTTATTTGATATCAGTTTTTAGTTGCCTTTTAAAGGAAAGGCTATTAGAGTTATGCCAACCAAACAAATAGAGTTTCAAAACTGAAAATCAACTTTTGATCGAAAAAAAAGAAAAAATTTTCTCATTTCAGTGACTTTAGTGAAGATCACACAAGACTTCACTTCACAACCAAAAACCAAAATAATTAAATCAGAAGACAATTAAAGTCTAATTAATTCAACACAAAAGCCAAAGACTTTAAGAGTTGAGATTCGAATACAATTTTTAACACTTTTTTCGCTTTTCTTCTAATATATTAGAAATAAATTTATATACAAAACGTTAGTATATATACAATATATATATCTGTGTTTTCTGTCGCTTTAATATAATATGTGTTACTCTCAGTGTTGGCAAAGAAGAGTGGATCAAATACTATGGGAGGAAGAAGTGATACCTTTAGTCGAGCGAACGGTTAAGGCTCTTAAGCCGACCGGATTTGGCCGCCGACTCGCTATTTGCTGGCGCTCTCTCTCTGTCTCTCTCTGTCTCTCTCACAATAGCTTTGAGTATCGCACAGACAGAGGCTCTCAATAGCGATACCGATAGCACAACAAATATAGTTTCGATTTAATTCGATAACACATATAACTCATAGACATATATATATATATTTGTTGTATATATAGCTATCACTAAAATAGAAGACTGGATACCCCCTCAAACTCATATAAAAGACTTTTTCAGGATTTCTGTCGTCGCAAATACTCTTGGCTTTAGTTTTATTTTGCTTATTAAGTCTTTGCAGACTATCTTTTAATCTATTTATTAGTATTAGTTTTTTCAATATTAAGTTTTCTTTCGCTTACTTTCATTGAATTAATATAAAAGTCAATAGAATTATGTGTTTTACGAGTATTTTCATTCATTTCATAACTTATGGTCTAAATTACTATTATTTCAATAATAACTCTTCAAATGTAAGCCTTATTTTTATTACCGAATTTTCGCTGACTTTTTAACAAATAATAAATGGATTTTTCATTCATTTTTAAAACAATTTTAGGCTAAAACTGAAAGTTTTTTCATCAAATATATGATCAAAGGATCGGCTGATCAAATGGTAGTCTCAGCTTGAGTTCAGATTTAAATCAACTCTATATCCCTTCTGCCATATATTCGTAATTATTTGCCTCAAACGGCACTTCCATTATTGGCCTAATCTCTCTATAGAAGGGGACAAACCTTTCTTATAGAGAAAAAACAATCAAATCTATATTTGAAGTGAAGCGACACAACAGACAAACACTTCTATCAATCGTTTTGAAAAAGATGAGGATTATTAGATCGGATTCAAAATTTATATAAATGAATGATTACCAAGCTCAATACATTCAATCACCAAGTTTACTTTGCACATGTATTCTAGACAATAATCAAGAATTTGAGTTAGTCTTATATTTAAAAGTATCATGGGAATTTTCATGTGATATTTAGATTTGTTTATTACTTGTTCAAATATGTTCTGGCTCAAGTAATTCCCATTGAAAACACTCCTAGTAAATATATGTTCAAAAGCCTTATTTAATTTTGTTTTCCATTCAGAAGTGATTTAAACGGAAATACACTTCAGAACAGAAAACATATTTAAATGATTCGAAAAAACTGAAGAAAAGAGAGACAGAAAAGAGAAGAAAAACAAAAATTGAAAGATTTTAAGATAAATTGAAAGGGATTTGTGTCCGAAGTTTTCGATGAAATATACATTGAGTTCGTGCGAAACTCTAATACTCTGTCGGAGGAGAGTCTCAAAACCAATGGTTTCTTTTACGAAAAAAAATATATAAATAAATCTGTGATCAAATTCATCTAAAAAATAGTAATATTTTTACTTATATTTCTTCAATTATCCAAAAAATTGGTAAAATTAGTTTTAGCTTAATAAATTGAAAATGCCCTTTCTCAATTAACGAATTATTCTGAATGGTATAATAGTTGAATTGAGTTAAAAAATAGTAACACTATTTTCCAGCATTTGAGGGAATTTAACCTCCAGTTTATGCTAAGCTCTTGAAGTAAGGCCTGACTATTGGACTCTAAAGGAAGTTATAGAATACTATCCCTTTTACTAATACTCAAACAATTAGCTTGTTACTTCATTAAATATGTAACTAGAGTATTTATAAATGCTTTGACTTAAACCTTCTATTAATTTACATAAGATTTGAGAGAAAATATTCAATTAATGATAAATTAATATAAAAATGAGAGAAATATTTGATTGAAAAACTTTTTTCCATTCAATTATAGATTTTTGAAGAGTTATTCTTCGCTTAAGGATTAATACCACGAGAAGTGATATTATATTTTTCTCTCGAAGAGTAAATCCTTTAACAAATCTATTACTATATTTTTGTTTAAAATAAATGGATATAAAGTAATTCTTACAGGGATTTAAAGTTCTTAACAGCTCTCAAACAGAATGAGTGATTTCGTGCGTTAGGAATAACACCAGACTTTTCACTACTGTATACGAAAACCCAGACTATAAACAGAAAACTCAGCCATCAACTAATATTGCACAAACTTAGAGAGTGAACAAGAAAAAAATAGAGAGAATATTACTTAAATCTGAACAGAATTTAATTTCAAATAAAGTAGATTTTTTAAATGAGTAAATCTATTCTATACTTAACAAAGAATCAAATTCTTTACTCAAGTATTAAAGTATTGATTGTTTTAAGGATTTGTTGTATTAGTCTTTAGAAGGCATTAATCTCTATAACAAGCGATACATTTAACTCAAGATTTAGACAAAACATTGTTTTAAAATTTTCTCTAAAATGTCTCTAAAAATAAATTATTTCAAAATCATAATTCGATTTTGTTTTCCAAGTTTTCAAAATTATTCTATAAAATTTTAGTCAAGATTATAGACTATTTCACTTTCTTTTCTAGCATTCATTGATTGCTTTATTTGTGAATAAAATGATTACTTAATTGTTTGAATAGGAATTTCAACATACTTTACAAGATTAGATTAAATAGAAGAAGAAATTTCAAAAATTTATGAGTATTATTGAGAATTTGCATTATATTATTATATCAATATTTTAAAATTTATAATACATTTAGAATTATTTTTTTTTACTTTTCACAAATTTCCATGTTTATTCTTAAGTATATTTAAAAATTTCAAAAGAATAACTTAATATTTAGTATTTTCAATGAAATTATTTCACAATATTATAATATAATTTTTAACAATATTATTGAGTTTTTATAAGAATCTGAGTTTTATAGCAAGATTAAAACTTATTTAGTGATAAAATTGGAAATTTTCTATTAATATTATCTCTTAATGTTGCGAAATGTCCAGAATTGAACATATGATGATAGTATTGTCATTTGATTGGGAGAATACGAGTGGCATATTATCGTCTCATTAGTTGAATGATGGAATTTGACATATTTGAGATAGATCGATTTGAAATTCTAATAGTCAACTATTATATTATTGATAATAAAATGATCAATGAATGAATGAATGGAGAAAAATGAAAAATATTGGGATATATGACATGGATGACATGCAAATATGTAATATTCACACAGAATTTTCTACACAACAATCCATTGGTTGGACTCTCATCTGACACATTCATAACACATATATAAGTAATGATCGGCAAAAGAATACAACAAATTTATCCTTCATTTAAAAAATTCATCGCTGGCTCTCAGTTTCTGATAGACAACTGTTCTGTTATTAATGAGAAAATCAATAAAATAAATATTATATTCATATATTGATAGAGTCATCATCTGTTTTAGAGTACATCCCTTACCCAACACATAAACATCTGCACTAATTTTCACACTCACGATATCCCAACGCTTAACGTTATTTAATATAATATTCTTATGAGCAGACCTTTTGCTCGGATCTAATTCTGACACTTCTATACTTTGTTTTTCTGAGGAAATACTCAATTCATGATATGTTCGGCCCATTATTCGCGTGAACTCAACTCAATTGATTTGTAATATAATTAGTTGTTATGCTTTTTATAATTACTTTTTAAACCACTTTTTCAAAACTATTATCGGATTAGGTTTTACTGAAAATCCTTTTTTCATTGTTCAAGAATAAATACGAAACATTAGACCATGCTTATATATGTTTATATATCTTATTTTCAATTTATATCATTAAAATTTCCTTCTTTATAATAACTGAGATCAAAGGGAATGGATATATTGAATAAACAAATCTATTTAATTATCTATATTTGAATTGAATTACTACTTATCTGAAATAAATACAAAGATAAAAGTATTGATTATTTTCGCATTGAAATATGCAAGGTAATTATTAGTTTCTAAAGAATTACCATTTAAAAACTGTAATCAATCGATAGAATAGTGAAACTTGTTATGAAAGTTTTAAGCTTTAGTAGTGCACTCTATTGACTCAGAATCGCACCAATGGTTTCTAATATTGAATAAAGTATTGGAAATATTTAATTAATTAAAATAAATTAATTATAATTGAATTTCATTTAATATTAAATAAAAGTCATATAAAAAATCATATGATTTCTAAACTTTTATTTCCTATTAAAATGAGTTTATAAAACACTTCCGATTCAGAAATACTCTCATTTTCCCTAAAACAAGGATGAATTAAATGATCTAGATCTAAACAATAACTAAATTAAGTGATTTATATTCATATTATTTACGAATTATTTGATAAAATACTTATTTAAAGAATTTATTGGTAAAACATTTCCTCATTATTTGATGTTAAGACTGATTGAGTTAAGACAAAGTTATGTCTAATCTTAACTTAATATAAGAATTGAGCAAAACCTCAAAAAAGGTCATTTTCTTGAATAATAATAGACATAAAGAATTTGCACCTGCAAGACAGTGCACTGTACCTCTAAACAGTTATAAAATGGTAATACTCTTTGAGTATATAAATGTCAGTCGAAAAGAAAGTAATTCATATCTACTATTTGTCGGACTTAATTCAAAAGGAATTCATTTCTGAGTTAATACTCAATTCTGTGCTTCAAATATGAAACTGAGAGTAAGTAAAAGCAATAATTTTCTTGACTTTAGTCTGAAGTATATTCTTATGGCTCTAATACTAATAAATAATTCATAAAATTCATAACTCCTTTGTGTAATAAAATTCTCATTAAATATTGTCATTAATTATTCAGTGCAAACATTCTTTCAATAATTAATGTCTGTCCTCTAATGTCTGTAGAAACTAATGGTGTGCTCTCTTCTAATTCTGACGCTCAGCTCAATGTGTTTGATTGAAGGCAAGAAAATTTTGTTGGGACTGATTGGTTTACATGCGCTAAAAAAGGTGCATGGCATGAAACATGTCCATGATCTGGTCACATTGTATCTGCCACTGAGGTATGCGGTACGAGCTTGGCAACAATATGGAAAGGTAATGGGCAACACTCCCTATGTGCCAAAATTGCAATATGACTGTCACCATCAGATTAAACATGGTAAATCTATTAAATTAACTGCTGAGCAGTCGCATCAAATGGACAAATGGTTAACTAATTATTCTTCTGAAGAGTCGATGGCTTTTGACGACAAATACTATTAACTTCCCGTCATTTGATCGTTCGTTTGAATTAGCCTTTGTTTTACTTTCATTTGTAAATCATATTTCGATACATTTGATGTCATTCGCTATTAGTGTTCACTACAATGGAAGTCAATCGAGTGGTAAGTTATGACTCAAATTCTTATTTACTTTTCTTTAAATTTCTTTCATTTAATGTTTATATAAATATTCCAAATATTTCTAATTACTAATCAATAAGAATAACCTCATTCTAAACTATTACCTTGATCATAAGTTATGTTAGATACATTTATATGAATGAATGTAAAAATAACAAGATTATATTAACTGATAAATATATTATAAATAATTGAATTCATAAATATTTTGAATAAAATGTCTTTTTGTAAATAAATTCATTTAAAAACAGACGTCAAACAAAAGTTACGAAACATTAGATCGAAATAAGAGCTGAAGTCGGAGTTTGACTGTAAATACGATAAACTTATTATCGCTTTTGTATGAAAAGTTGCCAAATAATAACCGATCCTCTGATCGAAGTCTTCAAAAAAGAAGAAAAACTTATCAGTAAAAAGAGTTTTAAAAACAAGTAATATCTCTAAAAGTCATATCTCTTAAAAGACAACTGATTTGTACTGAATTTTATTGAATTTTTTTTCATTAAAAAAGTTAGTCGTCGTCTGAATTAAAGAGCAATTTGTCGCTTGAAATCAAACGTTATTAATAAATAGTGTAATTATGAAAGTTAATAAGGTGAGTTCTATTTTTTTAAGCAAATAAGCAATATTCAAAATGTTTAATTCAAAACAATGTTCATGGTCAAATTGATTATTTAATGAGTGACAACAAATAAATTTAACGAATAATAATTATATGGTTTCCTGGAAACCAAATCATAACTTAACCCTAATTTCCAACGAGTTTTACAAATAAATGTTAATTCAATTTGTGATCTCTTGTGAAACGTTTGATAAATAAGAGGTAACCTAGGTTAACTCTGGTTTTTAATACTGAAACGTCATTTATGTATAGTTTATATCTATTTGGCAAAAATGAGGTATTCACGAGAAGATCATCACTTATTCCGGTGCTGTGACGCACACCACAAATACACAACATTGGTCTGTAATAATAAGCAGCTGTCAGAGTAGTAGAGTGACGTCCCCACTACACAGTTATACCTTTCCCCCCATTTGAAGGCAATGAACAAAAATATCTCGTTTTTCTACCCATATTTACATTACATACATATAGTACTGAAAGGCGCAAAAAGGTACTGTCTTATACTGTGCTTATGCTGTCCTCTCTCTCTCTCTTACAGTATTCAATGTTGAACTGAAGGGAAAAAACCAAAAACTAGTCTGTTTAGGCCGCACAGCATATGAGCACAGCATAACTGAGTGCTTCAAACAATTGCGTCGATATCTGTGTTATAATTGGAGATCTTTTGCGACAAATATTTTGGTCCTATCGTTGAGTCACTACTCATTCAGTGTTAGTCTATTGCATACAAAATGAGTGTTTGAGTCAATACTTGTAAACGTTTTTAACTTTTATTTACACAAATATTTCAAAATTTATATTAAATCAAAATTTATAAATAAGTGTTCAGTAATTAATAATTAGTCTTTAAATGTGTTTTTCATAAATATCTCAAATTTTTGAGATTTTTTTATTATTAATAATTATTTTCAAAAGTGATTCCAAGATTTAATGACAACAAAACTCTTTAATAATAGTATTAAGTATTGAAAAGTAATTTGATTTTAAACTTATTATAAATAAAATAAAATAACTTCCAATTAGTCATTGATTAAAATAATAGGATTTGTATTATTTTTGTCTGCGCTCTTCAGACCTTTAATGGCCGATACTGTGAGCCAAGTGTTGTCATCTCCTTCTGGTAATCATTCTTCTCAACCGCCTCTCCGTTTGTCCCGAAATCCGTCGACAGAATCTGAGCCGTTATTGCCGTCGGCGTCACACGAAGTACATTATGTGCCGCTCCTGACATCTGTGTCTGTCGACCACTCGACACAATCGCGCACTAATCACAGTCTCTTAATTGACGAAAAGCCGACTCAACCCTTCCCTGTGTCAACACATATGACAAACAGCACAACAACGGCTACACTTCGGCCGACAGTCACTACAACTGCGGCCGACTCTTTAAGTAGTAGTTCGTCGTCTTATTCGTCAACCAAAGAGAGGTCGGGACTCATTCAGATCCCAATTCCCGACAACTTTACCCGAAAATCAGACAAATCGACGCCAAACAAAGAGCCCAACTCTATATTGCGTTCATTTTTAGCCTTTCTCTTTGTTTTTGCAAATATGACACTTAATCTGACAGTTTTGGCTATAGTTCACGAACGTGTGCCCAGAGCTCAGCCACCATTACCTGATCTATCATTTGATGTGTTGCCGACCGCTGATTGGGCTCTATATGTGGCCGAATATATAATAATAGTGTTTGTGGTCGGAGTCATTCTTCTAATATTTTTGCACAGATATCGTGTAATCATATTTCGTCGTTTATGTCTAATTATGGGAGTTTTATATTTATTCCGCGCCATATGTATGGCCTCAACTCAAGTTCCGGTGGCGAACATAAACTATTACTGTTCGCCACAATTAAGGAATTCAAGCGACCCCTCTTCTAATGTAACCACCGGTCAATTCATAGCTATAATAGCTTCGAGAGTCTTCTATATGAGTCTCGGTATGGGTCTGTCCATAAATGGACGCCATTCCTACTGCGGAGACTATATATACTCAGGACATACAGTAATCCTAACGCTAACGTATTTATTGTTCCGCGAGTACGCTATCCCTCGACACTGTCGGACATATTTGTGGAAATTAGTGAACCTCATTCTGATAGGACTGACATTGACTGGAGTGGTCTGTATATTAATAGCCCGCGGACACTATCTTATCGATATAGTGATCGCATACTTCGCCACAACTCGAATATTCTGGATTTACCACACATTATGTTATAACAACGCACTCAGGGTTTGTATCCATTACTCAATAGTAGTCATTACTAATTAGCACTTATTTAACCGCTTTTTCTCAAACTTTGAGTTCATTTTATGATGACTTCAAGCGATTGAGAAAACGTTTAACGGATTTAAAGGAATTTCTTTGAAGAAATCCGTTAACCATTTAATCTATTTATATACAGTTCCCAATTGTTTGTGTAAATCATCATTTGAGTTAACTAACCGATTATATAAACCAATTTTTAAGCCTAACATAACAAATGAATTTATCGGTTATGTTAACAAATCGATTGATTTAATCAGTTTGACATGACCAAGTTATTTAACTCAATCCATTTGGAACTGTATATACCTAATGTTTGCCCATATTTTAATTACATTGTGAGTTGTTGTTAATCGACACAATCTGTTAATGATTTTATTTTTATAGCAAAGCTATCATTAATGAGAATTTGTTTAATCATAACATCCGTTGTTTTCATTTATTTTATTTTATTTCGAATTTAATTTATTTTTAATTAAAAAGTAATGTTTGTTGTCGTCCAACAGTTCACTCCATCGACGAACTTCCTATCGAGGGTTTGGTGGTATCACATATTCCTATATTTTGAAAGCGGACATCAATTAAGTGAAAGAGTGAGTTGTGGGGATCGTGTGGACAGTCAACTCTCGCAAATGACTCCCCGTTCGTTTGAATGGCCACTTCCATGGCCACGAGTTTTTCGCCGCAAAAGACGCTCAGCTCAGAGGCTTCTTCAATCACAACAGGCATAGAGTAAAATACAAAAGTCTTAAGCAAATAGTTTGATATTTAGGTTTAATATTCATACAAAACATGAAAAGCCATTACATTAAGTGATAATGAATTGAATCGAAATTTTTTTTTAAATTTATTTCTAAAGAAATTGTTTTAAAAGTCGTGTTATTTGTGAACAAATAGTTTACTGAAGTGAAGTAACAAACGTTTGGATCAATTAATGAAAAGAGAGAAATAGGAGACAATTTTCAGCTTAAAACAAGAGTTAATCTGTTTTCTGGTGGTATTCTTTTCCTATCTTTTGTCAGATTAATTATCTTTGAGTCAATTAGACGTCTGTTTCAGTAATTTATTTCATTTTATTCTGAAAGTCAGTCCCAAAGTTGTGCAGAATCTGAACCTCTAATCAATGTTTTCTGAAAATTTTGTGTTTTTTAAACTAATTTTATAAAAAAAATATCATAAAATTTAGGAAAACAATTGTTTGCAATAATTATAGAAATGATAATACATTTGATTCAATATTTATGTCATTTAACTTATTTATTGGTTTTTATTCTGTGTTTGTTTTCTACGATTTTAGTTGTTTTACGTTCTGTTGACTTATGTTTTCAATCGATTTTTTGCGAACACTTTTTATTGATTGAAATTTATATTCAAAATACAAACGACAAAAAACGCGTCTATAAAAAAAGCTATTGTCGGGTATAGATAGAGATAGGAGTGTATTGACGTAAACTATACTTTAAGTGGTCTTTTCCTCATCAAAAGTCACTAAATTTCCAGATAAAGACGACATAATATTAATAATAAGAGAATAAAATAGTATTTCTTTCCTTTAATTAAATTTTATTCTTCGGTTAAATTCTAAAACATTTTCTTTTGTTTATTATTAGGAAAAAAGTTTTTATTTTTATTAAATGGTTTGTCTTCTATTGATTTCATCGATTAGTTTATGTTTTAAATTAAATTAATATTTAATTTAATTAAAGTTTTGCTCATAATTTAGACTTATATTTCGATTGATTCTCACGTAAAGTAAACATTACTCACAATATATTTATTATACGAACAGAATATTCTTTAGTTAGAGTTTTCCCTAATATTTATAGTTCTCTATATATGTGTTCATAATTTTAGGTTTATTTGATATTTTCACACGAAATGTGACATTCATTCGGAGCTTTTGTGAAGAAGTGGTTTAAAGTTAATATTAATTAAATATTAACTTTTTTTGTAAAAATTATTTTAATTATATTATTGTCTCTAAATTAGAGTTTCGTTGAGTTATATATGTTTTACTAAACAAAAAACAAAATCTTCTAAATCTGGTCTTTAATCCACAATCCAGTGATCAAAACATTTGCCAAAAAGAAGATTATATTAATTGATTGCTTGACTTTAATTCTCATTTGAATCCTATTTTTTATAAAACCTTTTTTTAAAACCAAAATTATATTTAATTTTTTAATTCAATATTTTTCTTCGTTTTCCAAAGAGTTGTAAATTAATGATTTGAGACAACATTTAAAACTGTAAATAAACAATCGGTTAATTTGAGATCTTTTTAGTCAAATTAATGGTTAAATTTCAAATACAATTTTGTTTTAATCTAAACAAAAAGCAAAAAATTACAACAAAAACTCAATTAAATGTTACGCAAATAATGTGTTACCAAAGCTTTTAATAGCAAAACAATAGCTTTTTTATCATTTGTTTGTCAGAAAATTGTATGAAAATTGTCGTTAAATATGATAAACAATTCGCGAAATGTCTTCAAAGTATGTTTTGAGTTGAGAGCAATCAATAGACATATTATTAATGAGTGTTCAAATTATTTCTCAAATATCAGTAAATATTTTTTTTAATGTTCGACACTATATTTAAAACTAGTCTTAAGTATAATATCATTAAATGTTTGTCTAAATTACTATTTTATAATAGATTGGTATGAAATTCGTGACACTATTTAGCGTAACATTCAATTAGTTTGACTTTGAGTTTAAATTTATTATACATTAAAAAAAAACTTAAATATCAATGAAATTATTGTATAAAATATTAATATCTGTTAAAATTGAATATCATTTATGATATCATAGGAATTCAAAAATGATTCACTGATTAATGATAAGTGAATATCATTTTGAAAGTTCATTTGAAAAAAATAGTTTTCCAAAAATCGGGTAATTGTTTGAATCAATCACTCATTTATTATAATTCATTTCATTAGTAAATATAATTTCAAGAATATTATCAAAAACTTTATGCAAATCTTAAAAGTGTTTCAAAAAGAGTCCATAAAAAATTCATAAAAATTAAAAAAAATCAATGAATATTTTATTGAATATTTTATTATATAAAAGAGTAAAGATTTTCGTGAGATTTTCATTAGATTTACAAAATTGTAAAAATCATTAGTAATGTTTCATTACTCAAACAAACGTCGGTTCCCATTGTTTGGTAGCTTTTGTTTAGATATATAACTAATTTTATAATAATTTTATTGAATCATTCATTTGTATATTAAATGCTTTTCAAAAGGAGTAATGAATTGAAAATAAGACCGAAGTTTAACTTTTAGTTAATTTTATGAAAATTGATTTTAAGAATTTAATTGTTTTTGAAAAAAATTGTTTGAAAATATAAATGAAGACATTTTATGAAAATTATAGTCTATTAACTATTAATAGAAAATATGTAAAAATATTTATTGATTCTGAAAATAAGGTGTTTTTGATATGTTTTGAATGACTGTTTAAATTGAGTGCCAATCGATTCATAATTGGAGACGAATTGTGAAAGAAATTTGAATAACGTTTCGATAAATAAAACATTTTCTTTGTTGAAATCAATGCTTATATTAATTTATTTTATTTTATCCTTTAATTAAATATATAATTAGCAAATGACATCTGTATTTAGCAAGCATATTTTCCTGTTAACTTAATTTTCCTGTTGTCTAGATTTTAGGTTTTTGATGATTTCTATTTAAAAGTTAAAACTAAACTTATTTATCGATCAAATGCTTATTTATGAATATTTGGTCGAAAATTGCATTATTAGCGCTAATTATAAATAAATTAATAGATTTCGTCAATTAATGAAAAGTTCAGCAAAATTTTCAGCGATAAAAGTCTTGTCTATTAGTATTTGTCGATAAAACGCTCAGAAATTTTTATCAGAATTGAGTTGATTTTCCCCTAAGATTTTCAAATGTTGAGTAAAGACAGAGGACTCGTCGGTTCACTTCACTTCACTCTACTCTGGTATTGAAAACCAGCGAAACATATCTGGTATTCATTCCTCTTTTCAAAGAAGTTGTTTTTCCTCTGTTCACTACTCAAACCAAAGCTATGCTGTAGTCAAGACTTACGTAATATATAAATAATAAGTGAATTTAAATTTTATACCGGCTTTCAATTGTGTTAACTCATAATACCATTCAATCAAATTTTAGTCAATTTTTGTGAAAACTCACTGATATTCACTAAAATATTATTCACTCAATAATTATTGATTAGTATTTAATGAAAACACAAAATATTAATAATAAAACAAATTTTAATATGAATTCAATATACATATCATTTGTGGCCATAATTTTGGGTAAGTTATAAGTTATCCAATAATTTTATAATTAAATATAAATAAATTGATAACAAATAATAAAAATAATTCATAGTTTTGACATTCAATGACAGTATTGATAATAATTAGAAAAATTCCTTTAATATAACTTATTATTAGAAAATGTCTTTTGACAAACACTTTGAAGTATTTGATAGCGTTTTGATGACAAAAGATGTCTTTCACTTTAGTTTAGTTTATAAGTTATAACCATTTAATGATTCAATTGGAGGAAAACTTTAAGTTTATTCAACTTATTTGTGACATTACTTCGAGTAAACAACCAGACCTTTGCATTGAAATGACTCTCTTTGTCCCTCTCTCCCCCCTTCCCCTCTTCCTCCCCATCTCTTCAAACTAATCAAGATCAAATCAATAAATCTTCAAACTTGAGATTTCTCTGACTTTCATTAGTTGAGAGAACCCATAGTTTAAATCATATGTTTTTCCTTTGAAATCTCACTTTTCGAGTGAACCCTTTGAAAACGAGTTCCATATTATTCTTCAAATTATTAATTAGTTTCGGTGTTCACCAAAAGCACCGGTACTTAACAACAAAATAATAGTCTCTTTTAAACTGATTTCTGGTTATATTTCTCTACTTTTTTGTACTGAAAATTAGTTTTAAACCCAACGAAGAGTCCACTCAATTCTCATAACGAGTTTGTGTTCGACCTTCGAGTTTGTGCTTTTGAGGAGTGCTTTTCGTGCAAAAAAAAGTTCATTTATTATTGCAAAAAATGCTCAAATGGTTTATATTTCAATGGAAATTCATCCCTTAAATGATTAAATGTTAAAATAATTGATTGAATATTAGTTTATATTTATTTTTTCGTTCAATACTTTTATTGAATTCAACTTTTATTTCAACGAAAGCCTTGAATTTTATATAAAATTTTCAATTAATAGATTAAATATTTATATAAATCTTCAAATCAAAAATAAATCATTTGAATAAACACTACTATAATCTGAAAAATCAGTTCCGATCCCAGGATTAGAGTTACCTTACCTTAGATTAGAAGCCAAAAATCTGAAATGAGAGGTCCTTTTTCTCATTCTTTAAACTAACCATTACTGGTAAACATTTTGTTCAACAGCTTTGAGGCATTTACTTTTTGACTCAACTTTTTAATACCTGAGTTGCAGTTCAGAGCACTTTATGCCAATCGGATAATTGAGAGAAAGAGAAGAGGAGAGGAGTGAAGACAACTTTTAAATTCAAAACTCAGAATCAAGTCTTAAATCTATCGATAGTTTAAATACTGTTTGAACTCTAATAAGAGTTTGAAATTTCACGTGAATTCATTGCAACAGAAATTCTCTCTTCTTTTGAGGGCTTCAAAACTTCCGCATTGTTTTCAACAAAACTTTATTTTTAAATGAATTTGAAATGAATTTTATAATTAAGTGAATAATATTTACGAAATATAAACAGGAAGTGACACAAACCAGTGGACAGAATATTAGAGATAAACATAATGTCACTTAAATTAGAATTAGTTTTTATAAAATGTTATCTAATAATTGTGTGCGTTTGCTCTCATCCAGCGCCGGGTCTTTTATGTCACGGACCACTTCCTAACATCGCTTATAAGTATAGTTACAAAAGTGAAATCATTATGAATAACAACGACTATCGGGAACCGACTGGTTTTGGTATCGACTCTCAAATAACTGTCGAAAATGTATGGCAGGACTCAGACAGTTATCTCCTGTCACTTGTCGTCGACTTCTGTCAATTCAAGTCTAGGAGTGGCGCAAAGTTTGGCGACGGCAACAAAATATCTGATTGGAATCACCCACTCTTTGCACATATCGATAGTTCCGGTGATGTGAAACATGTATTCGTCCATCAGTCAGAAGTGGTGACCGCCACTAATCTCAAGAAATCATTGTTATCACATCTCAGGAGTAAAACACCAGAAAAGGTTTGTTTTTATTTCATACTTTTAAACTTTAAAAAAACTTTCATTACTTTAGACATCTTATGAATGGATAAGAAATGGTCTCACAATCACTAAGAAGTCATTCAATTCAAACAGTGATTATCAGTCATTACTGTCGCCCGACATTTGGGACGAGTGGCAAATGTCTGCCGAATTGGCGAGTGATCACCCAATTGTGAACACCGCCAACGGCTGGCAAAATGTCTCAATTCAGTCACGATTGTATTCGAACGCACACTCGAAACTACACAATAGGTCCCACACTTTCATACAAATCATAGAGTATTTATAATTTGTTTTACAGTTTTTCTCTTAAATTATTGTCTGAAGAGAAATCTTCGACAACAAAACTGAGCGCTTCTTCAATAAACGAAGCCATCGATAGTTTGGGTGATAACTATATAAAAGTTGAACCATCTTTGAGTCAAGAGATGAAAACCTGTCATAACTGCAAAACTCTTTCAAATTTAGTCAAAGAAAATGAAAATCAATTGAAAGGAATCGCAACGATTCCAATGACTATCTCTTACCTTAAGCTCATCGATAGAGTTCGTAGTTCGGGAACGGGAGCTTCAAAAGAGGATATCATTAAACTTCTTAAGAGCTATAAAAAGAAAAATGAAGTCATTTCCTCACTTCTGGACATTTTGGCGGGTATTCCATCTCTTAAATCATTTATAGTTTTGACCCAATAATTGATGTATAGGTTCGCGAACGGAACAGTCAGTGTCGGCCGCTTTAGAGTATTTAAATTTACCGAAAAATGAAGACTTGGAATTAGGCGAAAGATTTTTAGTACAATTGGCCGCTTCTGTTATGACTGCCTCACAAATGGAGAAAATCTCATCGGACACCGCTTCTGCTGATGAAGTGCTCAGAGAAGTGCTAAAACAAACTCAGATAACAAATTGGAAAAATGAAAAACTAAAACAAACGGCTTTTCTAATACTCGGAACCATTTTGAGGGCTCATATAACTGATCAAAAGGCGGACACAGAAAAGAGTCAACAAATTATTGTAATATTTATTTAAATCTATTTTAAGTCAAATAATTTTTATTCATTTTTCAGACAAAAGTAATCAAACATTTAATCAATGAATTGGATTCGTGTAAAGAAACTGATTGTAAAGTAGTGTTATTACACGCCATCGGCAACACTGGACTCATTAAAGAAGGGGTTTATCCAACTCTCAAAAAATACACATTAAGTGGTAAACGAGAATCAATCGCTGCAATGAAAGCTCTTCGCGAATGTCTTCAAGTGTCCGGAACTGATGACAAATTAAACTCTAGACTACGAACTTTATTGTTAAGAGTTGTGTACGATAAGGAACAGGACACCACTTCTCGACTTATTGCTGCAGAACTCATCTCAAAATATCTGAACGACGAGAAGACAACTCAAGAATTAGTCAAAAATCTTCCCTCTTTTGGTATTTATTTTAATTATTTGATAAAAAACAACGATTTAAACAACTTTTTAAGGGATTCTTTCCTTTAAGCGAATCATTTGTTTAAAATAATTTTAAAATAAATCTAATCTTAAAGGAAATAATGAATTGGCGACAATGATCTGGAATCGGGCCATTTCTTCGGTTCCGTCGATAGCAGTGGCGCACAACAATTGGCACTTACACTCGACAACACTTAACGGCTCTTCAGCCGCTTTCAGAAGAAATATGGGCGGAACGCAAACTGCAAACGCCTCCTATCAAATTGTAATGGAGTTGTTGAACAAGGGCAAACTACTCAAAGAATCTGCTTTTGATGTGGAGCTGTCGTCTCCAAACGGCTTTTCTCAACATTTACTAACAGTGGGCACTTTCGCCAGAGGTCTCCAGTCATTCGCCGGTCTGTAATTCATTTAACTATTTTTTAATTTTAAATTAAATTCCAAATAAATGTTATTTTTGTTCTGAAGGCGATTCAGATTCATCTGATGTCACAAATAATGATGTCGAGGAAGAGTCGACTATGGCTGGAATGTCACTTAGAATAATGAATTTCCAATTGAGACCATTCATATTCTTCACCGGCACCGGAGAGCTTATGGGTCACGTGTGGTCTGGCACAGCCTCTGAGCCAACCACTGCATATCAGGGGAATCTCCTTTTAGCCGATTATTGGGAATCACATCCTCTAATCAATGGATTTGTTGTCGAACAACAACTAAGAGGAGTCTTATCACTAGACCTGAGCGGAGAAATACAGATCTCATTATGGAATCGAAACTCACATTCTGTGGTTCACACAAAAGGTTCCCTTTTATTTCAGGGCTCACAAACTCTGTTAACTTCAGACCACAAGACTTCGGCCTCAAAACAGTTCTCTTTTGGAGGTAACACTCAATTGGATTTTATAACGGATCTGGACTTTTATTCATCTCCTTTTAAAATGTGCATGCAAATTGATAGACCAGAGTTCGTTTTCAGGTGAGCCACTCTTTTGAAATTTATGAAAAATTACTTGCTTAACATTTAACCTTGGTCTTTATAGACATAATACTCGAAAGTATGAACAGGTCAATAGTGAAAATATTCACCGACGTATCCATAGACGTCTTTATACCATTCCATCGAAGTCTTATGCTCTTCATAGGGATAATAATGAAATGTGTGCTATAATGAACTCATAATAATATCCTAAACCAACAAAAATAGTAAAGAGTCTTAGTTTAGTTGATTTTTTTATTGGAGTCTTAATTTGTTGATCAAATGAATTCAAGTTTTAGTTTTTTATAATTGTTTTTTAGTAAACTATTAATCGATTCATTGAACTATAATTTTATGTCAATTAACTAATTGTCAAATCAGTGGCCAAAGAATGTGATTAACTATTAATCGATTATTTAATTATTTTTCATAAAATAAAACTCATATATTTTTGAAAAATTTATAGCAATAAATAAAAAGTAATTTATTTTAGTAATTCATTTACTGTATTTTTCCAATGAATATCTAGAATATTATCATGATCTTTGTTAATTATTTTGATAATATTATACAATTTAAGACAAAATTACCATGATAAACAGAACAAAGAAAAATATAAATAAGATATAAACTATAATTAATACATTGAAGTTAAAATATAAAAAATACAAATAAAGTCGAAATCAATTTATTATTTAATCAGAAATAATGAGAATAAATGTATTAAAAGAAGTGTCAGAAAAGAGACGGTCAAAGCTTTCAATAATCGAGGAAATCAATTGAATAAATGATTAAATGATGTAAAGGAGGATAAAAATGAATAAAATCTGTCGAAAGCTTTGCCTTGCTCATTTAATGTGGGGACGGATAAATGATTCCTCTCATTAAATCTTTCCTAAGAAATTGAATCTCAAGGATACTTCAATTAGAGAACAAAACACTTAATTATAGAAAATAATAACAAATATTTTAATTGAGTTTGATTATAATCTTGGTTAAAAGAGATACGTGAAGAAATTCACGTATTTATTAAATTAAAGCAAAAAATGATTTTAATTAAAATAAATTAAGAATTTATTCATAGAAATACAGGAAAGTTGTGACACATTTGCACAATGATTGGAATGCATTGCAGGGGACAATAATTACCATACATTTTAATCCAATTTAATGTTTTTGAGTTAATTATCAAAAATTCTAAATAAAATTTTACTCAAAAGTTATATTTTGTTGTCCTTCGTTTCATTAATTGGCCGAACATTAGAGGAGAGAATATATTAAAAAAAACACCGATTTTTTATGTCGTCAGTGAATGTCAACAGAAATAGTGTTTAGAAAACTGATTAGATTTAAAATGAATTTAAAATTGAAGGTTTCTGTTGATTTGGAGCACTGGTTCGCAAATTCAATGTTAATTTACAACCAGTCGGGGGTTATAATCAAAGGGTTCTAAAATCCGATTCCTGATAACTCTCTTTCATTACTTTTTGATTGATTATCAATCAGTCAGTACAAAAAAAACGTTAATTTAATCGTTTCGATAAAAATTCTTTAAAAAAAAGTTTATTTCAATTTAAAATTTATTTAAAAAGAAATCATTGATTTATTGAATAAATGATTTTCAAACGAATGGAAAAGTCTTCAACGATTTCTTCATTTCTTTTTTGATTTATGTATTTATAAAAATTGAATAAATTCTTAAATTAAAAAATAATTTTTGAAAAATATTTATTTTTTTATTTTTAGTATTTTATTGCATAAAATTTTAGTGAATGTCATAACTTTTATGTTTTTTATATTACCTTGTTTGTCTCTCATTCATTAAAAACTAGACTAAAAAGCGATGGTGTGAACTTGAACTTGATGCAAATAAAGATCTTCCTATCACTTAAGTTAACCAAGATTATTTTAATTGAAGCTAGAATCTATTAAGTTGAACTGTCCATAAATGTAAATGATCTTGCTTAACTTCAAGGATAGTACAAGTTTTTTATTACTCGCATATAAGCGTTAAAAACATGATTTTAAATACTTTTTTATACTTTTGTTTTAATTTTTAAAGAATTTTATTAAAAGATTTTTCTAAAATTAAGGAAAAAATAACATAAAATTAAAGAACATTTAATGGAAGGCAAATGTAATTAAGACATCAGTTTTTATTTGAAAAAATAAACAAATATTTGGTTATTCTCTTAACTAAAATATGTTTATGATTATTACAATATTGAAGTGACAAGGATATTTTTTCAATACAAATATTTAAACTATTAAGATTAAAAAAATCTAAAAACACTTTTAAGTGATTTTAAATCTAAAATACTTAAAACACTATTAAAGTGATTTTAATTTTTTCAAAAAAAATTATCTTTCTATATATTCACCGAATAATTAACGGAAAAAATAATTTATTCTTCCATTGATTTAATCGTATAAATTCAGATTTTAATCAAAAACATTGAATTAATAAAAAAAATACTGAAAAAATATTATTTTATCTTATATTCTGTTAATTGTATATCACTTACACTAGTCTTAAGTTAAGAATTATATAAAAAATACTTAATATTAAAGATTAATACATTTATATAATATTTGTGACACTTAAGCGGCAAATATACCAAGGTAATTTATATGGCAAACTTAATAATATTAATAAAATATTTAAGGCAATGAATAGGCAAACATTTAACCTTTATTAAATTAACTAGATTATACATATATATATTAAACTATGTGGGCACATATTAAGAGTTATCTAAGAGACAATCCTAAGGTTTAAAACACTCATATAATCTTTATATAAATCTTTAATTATTCAACTAATAATAATATTAAACACAAATAGTTCTAAAAACAATTTTAACTAGTTAAGCTTACATAATATAAAACTGATGTCTAATAATAGTAATATTAATAAAAATAAATTTAATTTGCTTAATGTTTTATTAACAGCATATTGATCTTGCAAAATGTGATCAATAAATCTTTATTTGGGTGGGAATAGAAAAATCACATTCACTGATGAGTTTTAGTTAAATAATAATATTAATAATAGTAAGAGTTTCGATTCAAAACTTATATTAAATACAAATAAGAGTAATAAATACATATATTTTCTTATAGAGTAAACAAAAGTCTATAAAAATAAGTCAATACTTATTTTTGAGTCAAAAAGCATAATTCATACAAAAGTTGAGACCTAAACAATTAATTCTAATAACAAAAGGCATTAATACTTAAATAGAGAATTGAATAAAAAATTATCAAAACATTAATATTTTTCTCTAAATAGTTTATATAATAATTTGAAAAATAGGATTATCTAACTTATATTTAAAGATGGAAAGTCTAAATTGAAATATAACAAATTAATTTTTTTAAATTTTGGTTTAATACATGTATCTTGTTAAATTCCACATTCATTTGTGAGAAATTTACGGAAATAATAAGAAAAGAAAATATTTTATGAATAAAATGAAAAGTAATAAATTGAATAAATTAATTATAAATTAATACTAAAAGTCTTATCAAAAGTAGTGATAATTTTTTTATATCTATAAATATGGAAAAAAATAAAAAAAATAGTTGATAGTTAATAGTGTTTTAATAAATTCAATTAAACCCGGCTTATTTTTATCAAATGCTAATTCAATTATACATTTAATTTAATATTGAATTATACCCTGATGAAATAATGAAATTATTAGTCTTTTCCGTATATATTAGACAAAATCTGATTGACATCAATACAATACAAACCAATTGTTGGCTTAAATTTTTAACCTAAAAAGTTCCCACTTTTGACGCAAATGAAGTGAATTTATAAAATTAATGGAATTTATCCAAATTCTCATCGTTTAGAGTTTGATTTAAAAATTGTCCAGGTGATTTATTTAAACTGAACTCATACTCGTTTGATGTCTAAGAATTCGTTTTACTTTCATTTTCTTGGTTTCGCCCCAAAGAATAAAATTGTGGACAATTGCGACAACACTGAAGAACACATGAAATATTAGGAAACCAATGGAATAGTCTTCAAACAAATTCCAAACCAGACTTTCAGTTATATGAATCTTGATTTTGAAAATATATCCCAAAATATGAATCAAAAGAGTTATTAACATAATTATAGTAAATATAGTTGACATCCACAAGTTCTTATTGCGGGAACCGACTATTCCCAGTGCTATCATTGTATTGCACAGCATTAGCATCACCACAAATAAGGTTTTAGCGATTCGATAGATGAGTACATTTTCGGGATTTCTATCAAATCTCTCACTCGTCACAATGGAATTCATGCCTTCACTCAGAATAATAACATTTAGAACAAGAACTGCTATTCCACAGATAACGATAAGCCATTTACAAATAATTCTTGGTAATTGTTTAGAATCAACAATTTGTTTGATCGATTGCGGCATTTTCTCACTTTTGCACAAACTTTAGACACTTTTCCGGTCTTTTCTGTTTTATAGCAAATAATTGAATAGAATTTCTTTAAAAACTAAATCAAAGAAAATAAAAAACTTAAAATAATTTTTTCTTAAATATAATGTCAATCATTCGAGTAATTCAACTAATTATTAGTGGTTTTGTTGAACCGCACCGACAGTTAACAGCTTTAAAAAAGACATCAAAACTTTAAGCGAAACATTTTATTGGAGTAAACGTTTGGACGTTTACCTTAATATTCGAAACTTCTTTCTAATTGAGAAGATTTCTACGCAAAACGAGTTTACCTTGAAATGAATTCCTTGCAATTCAAGTGTTTTACAATAATTGGCTATAAGTGAGGCTTTCATTTTCAATAAATCTGTATTTTTAGTATTTATTTTTAATTGAATTTTTTGTATTCCTATTGTTTACGATTTAATATTTGCTATAAATTTATTTAAATACAAAATTAATGATAGAATAAAAACTATTATTTTGATGAGTGATTGGAAATGGATGTCAGTTTGTTTTTAATCATTAAGTAAAGAAATATTTATCCTTGGTCTTTTTAGGTAGTAAGAATGACCTATGCATTCTTTGTAAGAAAAATAGGAAATGATTCTCTTTTTTTAATAAAAATCATAAAATGATTTATTTTTCTTTCAGACTTCCAGTCAATTGTGGTTTTCTAACATTGAGTTTATGTTAAATTTCATAGAAATTGACAAACATTTCAATTATTTGACAAATAATTAGAAAATTGTTCAAAGAATATGAAAAATGATTTGAATTCTAAGAAATGCAAAATTGAAGCTATTCTTTAGATCTAAAATAATTATATGGTGGAAGTGGTCGTCTGTGCTTCAGTTGATGGCTCTTCACTTGTTGTGTTCGGAGGAGTGGGTGTCGTACGAAGAATAGTTGATGTTTCGGACTGTGATGTTGTCATATAAGTGGTTTGAGTTGCAGTCACTTCACTTGTTTGGTGAGTGGTCTCAGAACTATTAGTTGTGGTCTCTGCAACAGAACTGATCTCATTTGCAGACAAAGACTGTTCCTTTGGCTCATCGGCCTGAGGTTCTTCTATATAGACGACAAATATGTCAAAATAGACAAAATTTAATTTTAAAAAAGAATATTACCTGCGGTTACGGTAGAAGTGCTTTGAGTGGTGTCCTGTTCACAAGAAACGGTATTTAGTTCTTCGTTGACATTATGTAAAACTACTTTTATAGTAGAACTCACTTCTTCTGAAACTGAAGTTGTATTGAGAGCCTCAGTAGTTGTTTCACTTCGAGCGGTCACTTCATTAGGTTCGGGCTCTGACTCACGTTTGACAACACCAGCAAATGCTAATCCAAAGAAAACACAGAATAAAATGATTTTGAAATTCATATTTAATTATTTGAGTATTAATTTAGTGAAACGGAGACAAAATCTTAGGTTCACCCAAACAGAAGGCAAACCTTTTTATAGACTTTCGGATCAGATTTAATCTAAACCTATGATTACATGAGTTGTCATAAAAAGCGATAATTATTTACAATAAAATAAATAATTATATAATAAATGAATGGACTTTCCATCAGTTATTTGAATAAACATGTTTTGAAATATGAAACAGATATGAGATATACTGTATTCCTTTACAAATTCATTGACTTTTTGTAAATATTTTCAGTTTTGTATTAATTCTTTGAAAATTTTCCTAAATTTCCTGATTCATTGATGAATCATCTTGATAATCTAATCATATTTCATGAATAGAATTCATTTAGAAATTGTTAATATCTTTTTTCGGTCTATTTTTGGTTTGAAATTTTGATTGAAAGTTAAAAACAAAATTGTAACAAAATTAATCATGATTATTTTTATTGATTGTTTCAATTTTAAGTATTGTTTCAATAATTTAAAGTTTTTATTATTTATATCAGAAAATCTAATTTAATAAACGATTTGTGAGAAAAATGATAATAATTTGATAAAAATTGGATAAAAATAAATATTAATAAAAATGTAATTTTAGTGGAAATGTGTGACACTATCGCACAAAAATATTTCAATAGCTTTCAGTTTCGCAGTCGAAGTGTTTTTAATTTCAGATAATTTCCAGAAAATTCTGATTCCAGTCATTTTTTAGGCCAAAGTTTATTGAAATTGACTTTAAGTTATCTGAAAATATAAATAAAATTCTTCGACGTTTTGACTCTTTTTTTAATGAAAAATTGTTGACATTTTTAGGAATTTTATTTGAAATATTCCATTAAGACAGGGATGCAATTTGAATTTGAATACTGCTTTCCATTGAGTTAATTTACCTCGCTTCACTCTTTTAACCTTGTTACTTTTATTTATTTCCTCAATAACATCTTTAACTGTTGATAAATATATATATAAAATGTATTAAATATAATTTCATTCTTGAATTGGTATAAGACTTTAAGCCCTAAATTAAAAGAAAGGATACATTTTTAAGAATAAAGACTCGACTTAATTACAAAATTATTTATAAATTATTAAAAATAAT
>JAQFZM010000456.1:0-32416 GCA_034695785.1 Galumna obvia
AGAGAGAGAGAGAGAGAGAGAGAGAGAGAGAGAGAGAGAGAGAGAATCTCCTAATGAATAGTCGTTTTTTGAATATCAACGAAATGGTACGATATGTTACAAAAATGTTATATAAATGGTATTTATATCTTTTCTAATAATAATTAATAAATATTAATAAAATAAATGATTGGATGTAAACATTGTATATAGAATTAGAGTACCAAACATTTATTAAAAGAACAAGATATAATTTACATTTAGAATCTATGACAAATATACATGTATTTATTGCCAATATTGACCAAAACCAGAACGGATCGGACTTTAACCAAAAATTTTGTGACTAAAACCAAACGAACCATAGAATAATTTGATGCTAACATTTTAAATAAACGTTAAATTACTCTTTCATTGTGTACAGTATTAGAATATTACGAGTAAAGGGTTTAGCTTCATCTAAATGGGAATCCCTTCCCTTGTTCTTATTTTATCAAGCCTTTCCTAGAGGAAATGATAAAGAACTCCTCAATGGTCAGGTTTAAAAGTTTGAACTCTATTTTCTATGACTATATTTAAAGAATAAAAAATTTAGCTCTAATTGTATTATTTGTAAAAAATATTTAAAATTTGCTAAAAAGCATTCCGTCTATAGATAATATAAAAGGGTATTTTCTGGGATCAATTCAGTTTTTATCCAGTTAAACTTTAACTTCGACAATATTGTTGATCAACTAGCTGAAATCCAGACATTTCCATATTTACCAGACAGATATTTGGCATGTATATTTTAGATAATAATTTTTATTGCAATTTACATCTAGCAATAATGTAGGATAACATTTAAGAAAAGTAAAATGTTAATTAATAGTTGACTACAATTTAATTAGATGTTATGCTAATGAGAAGGTGACTCTTCTATTCTTAATTTATAGTACTTATTTTATTTCATATTCCTAAATTACCTAGTTCATTTGAAAATAAACCCTTTTATAATCATATGAATATTAAATGTTTCATCCTTACTATTATATATTCGGTATATCATGGTCAAACCATTATTATAAAGTAAAGATAGTGACAAATAATTATCAATAATGTTTTAAAAGGTTAAACAAATTTATTTAATAAACTTTTAATGGGTTCTAATTTTTTCACCATTTTTCTGGATATACTTTTATTAACTATATTTTAAAGCGCAAATTTTAAAATGTCCTATTCTAAATTATAAGTATTGCATCATTATTATAAAATATATAAAAAGTCATTCAATTAATTACTTTTAAAATAAAAAATAAGAGTTTCATTAAATAATATAACAATAAGAAATTATAATTAGGTCAACATATTTTAGAATTGCCCATTACTTATATCGATCATTGATTGTATTTAATAATTAGTTAAGAATTACACAACGAGTGAATTAACAAATTATTTGACTCAAAAAATTTGTTACAAATAAGGCCGACATTGGATTTAATGATAAAAATAATGGATTAGATTTAATATAAACGTAAAAAAATAAGTTTGAAATTAGCGGACAAATGGATAGATAGGGTCGGGAAGGAATAATCGACGCACTCTCTATGCATAAAGTGATGCCAAACATCAGTAAACTCCGGATAAAATACGAGTATCCAAGGGCTCCTCCTTTGTACGAAGACTGACAATGCAATAACTTATTATTATTACCAATAAGAGTTGTCTGAAAGTATGACAACTCTCATTACATCGCAAGTCTTAAGGGAGGAGCCGTCGGATACTCGTATTTTACCCGGAGTTTAACAGTTACTGTTGTTTCCAAATAAAAGCCGGTCTTTAGAAATATCGCTCACATTTAGAGGCGTTTATTTGTGATATCTTTTTAAATAAAATCAAAGATATTTTTATTTCATTAATTATATAATTTTTTAATTAAAAGGTTATAAAAATCTTTAAAATAATGTCGACTTCAAAGATATCACCGGAATTACAGAAAATATTTTCGTGAGTTTTTAAAATACAATTATTAAATGACTAAAAGTTTTTTTTTTACAAAACTTTGAACTCAATTCAAACAACAGTTATATTGACTCTCATTCCGATGATTTTGTCAAGAATTTGGCCGAAAGTGTAGCCATTAAGAGTGTTTCAGGTCAGCCCAATACCAGGGATGAGACAATAAGCATGGTCAAATGGATGCAAAATGTAATCTTTGGTTACTAATCAAACATTTGTTTGTTTTGTGTCCATATATTATGGGTTTACTGTCCTTTAGTTTATAGATATTGTTGTTTGACATAAAAACTGACAACAATTTAATTAACAGAAATTGTCGGCCGAAGGCGTCAAATGTGAGTTGTGTGACATCGGAAAACAGACTCTACCCGATGGAAGTGAACTACCCCTCCCACCCGTCCTTTTGGGAGAATTAGGCTCTGATCCAAAAAAGAAGACACTTTGTGTTTACGGCCATTTGGATGTCCAGCCCGCAGACAAAGAGGACGGATGGGATACCGACCCCTTTGTTCTAACTGAAAAAGACGGCAAACTGTATGGAAGAGGTTCTACTGATGATAAGGGACCAGTTCTTGGATGGCTTCATATTATTCAGGCTTTTAATTCCCTAAAAATTGATATTCCGGTCAATTTTAAGGTTTGTGTCATTTTAATGATTTTAATGAATTTACGACAAATTTTCTGCATTTAATCAAAATTATTTGCAGTTAATATCATTTATTAAATGTCTCCGAATCTAATCTCAAATTATATTAAATAACAAAATTTTTATCAAAACTATTGAATAGTTGTCGAATACTATGAATTCTAACTAATCATTATATTATAGAAGACCAAGCTCAATTGCTACATTGCTTTAATTGCTTTAATTAACATCTTTAGATTTATTTTTAAAATATAACATCTAATAAAGGATACCATAAAATATAATTTGATCTAGTTCACATTTTGATACCGCCTAAAGGTATAATAGTGGACATAGAATTGACAAACCTTTACATCGATTAATACTAATTTGAACGCATTATTTGATATAATTTGTTATCTCTTATGGATTAAATTAGTTAATCATTAACTTTTGAATGTTTTTTATGTAGATTATAGATACTTTTTTATTTGTAATCGAAATTTATGTAATACTTTTTATAAATCAAACTTAAAATAGTTATCTATGGAATTCCCTCACAATTTTTAAATGTTTTTGTATTTTAGTTCGTTTTCGAAGGAATGGAAGAAAGCGGTTCTGAAGGATTGGATCAACTCATTGAAAAGAAAGCCAAGACTTTCCTTAAAAATGTTGATTACGTTTGCATTAGTGACAACTATTGGTTGGGAACTGAGAAGCCGTGTCTTACTTATGGACTGAGAGGTCTCGTCTATTTCTATATGGAAATGGAATGCGCGGCAAAAGATCTTCATTCAGGCATATATGGCGGGTCTGTTCACGAGGCTATGACTGATTTGATTGTCTTATTGTCAAAACTGGTGGACAATAAGGGAAATATTTTGATTCCCGGAGTAATGGACGATGTCGTGCCCTTTACTCCCGAAGAGGAGAAACTCTATCATCCAATTGAGTTCAGTTGTAATGAATTTAGTTGTGAAGTGGGCACAAGTCGTCTAATCCATTGCGATAAAGTCAATACATTGACTCATCGCTGGAGATTTCCTTCACTTTCAATACACGGTTTAATAGTTTAAGATTTAATTAAATTTTTTCAAAACTGTATTCTCTTAGGAATTGAGGGCGCATTTTCTGGTGCCGGCGCTAAGACTGTTATCCCCCGCAAAGTAATTGGAAAGTTTTCAATACGACTCGTTCCTAATCAGGATCCGCATAAAATCGGTAAAATTGTGATCAACTTCTTGAACGATGAGTTCAAGAAAATGGACAGCCCTAACAAAATGAAGGTCATTATGCCAAACGCCGGTAAGCCATGGATGGCTGACCCAAATGATGCCAACTTTATTGCTGGAAGAAAAGCAGTCAAAACTGGTAAGAATTGTTAACAGAATTTCCTTTGAAATGTTGGCCAATGATGTTATAGTAAAAGGTTTGACTCATCTATTGATTGACTCAAAACTTACAAATTATTTAAAGTGTTTTAACTTATGTTTCGATTTTACTTTTGTTACATAAATAGCATTTTAGAACAGAATAAGTAAGTACTCGAAAGATCGGAGTAAGACTCAAGTCTATTGTCTATTCCGTTACAGACTTACAGTCAGAGTCTTTCATTTTATGAGAAGTGATTAATATTTTGGCAAATATTCTGAGGCCAACACTTTTCAAATTAGAAAAGTTTTTCAAAAAATAGTTTTTTTTTTACAATTTTTACAACATTTTAATAGTTTTTGGAGTCGAACCTGACCTGACTCGAGAGGGCGGTTCAATACCAGTGACACTTACCTTCCAAGAGGCCACCGGAAAGAATGTAATGCTTCTACCGATGGGAGCGGCTGATGACGGGGCGCACTCACAAAATGAGAAAATCAATAAAAGAAATTACATCGAAGGGACCAAAGTTTTTGCTTCTTATGTCTACGAATTGTCTCAACTCTAAACAAATTAATGAAATTTATTTACGAGTTTTTTATATTTAAGAATAATTTATTATATAAACGGATTTTTTTTATTTAAATAAATGAAAAAAAGTTTAGTTTTTCAATTAATTTCTTTAATAATTCGTTGAATTTAAGAAAATAAATCTCAAATATAAATAACTTAAAAATTAAATTAATTTTAGGATAGATTTTCAGACATAAAATCATTGTTTATAAAATATAATTGATTTATGGTTTCAATTCTTTCTCAATGACTCTAAACTATAAAATAGTTTTAATTTTAACAATTGATTAAAGGTTGAGTTCGTCTCTAATTAGTAACTCTTTCTTTAATCTCTGACCGACAAAAGGGACAGATTTCCAATTGTAAGGCACAGTCACTGCAGAGTTTCTGTTAGAAATAAAAATTATTAAAATTAGTTTTAAAAAAATCTTTTGCTAAATATAAACCGAATGTAGGCATGGGATGAGTTGAATGGTAGCCGTTCCGTCATAACATAGAGAACAACTGTCTTCTTTTATTGAAGACATTTGCAAATATTTAAGTTTAATGAGTCTAAAGTTAATTGAAATTATAGTTAAATATAAATCAAAAAAAGAAAGAGTCAATACTTGGGTAGAATTGTTTTGTCACTTTCTAAGAGATTACCCCTAGAATTGAAAGTTTCGAACTCAAGATTGGGAGCGAACTTGAATTGTGTTCTTCCAAAGTTGAATTGGCACTGTTGGTATGACATGAAAGACGCCGCTGCGAAGTAACCACTCCTATAAAGAGATTATTTTATTAAACATCAAAATATTTATATCTATTTTTGTTATACTTTGCACTTTTGAACACATGTTTGAAAGGCTCTAAAGGAATGCCATTCAAATAAAACACAATTATTTCGCGATTGAGATCCAAAAGACAACCCAAGACATCGCCTTTACATTCAATGATAATTAGTTTTTTAGTTTTTGTTCCAAATTATAGAACTAATACCTGGTTTCCAGCACTGGTGCTGATGAGGAAAACTGGAGGCGTTATACCAAATCAGTTGTCGGCAGCCGTCGTAAGCTATCGAGTATTCATCGTCTCCAATGCCATATCCCTCGTGGTTTAAGAATTTACTGTCTTTAGTGGCCCAACCGATTTGCATCACTCCTGAAGTTATAAGAGTTGCCTCGTAGTAAAAGACTCCTTCCATCACCTGATAAGTACAACGAACGCTTTCAAAAGAGGAGGCATCGCATCGCGCCTAAAGTGACACACATTTCCCGTCATTTAAGAGAAAATAATATAATTTATACCATAAGTCCATTCGCGGATATTTTCAAATATTCGCTGACATCGTTTGCATTTAACACAGAATTTAAATTAGTTCTGTCCGTCTTTTCATAAGTTAGAGTTCGGCCCTCTTTAAGGAAAAGGTTGTCTAAAGACCACTGCGCACAAAAGCCAACCTGTTTTTTCATATAATCACTGTCTTGGATGAGAGTTTCCAAGTTTAATAAAGTCTCATAATTTGTTTCTTCTAATTTCTTCGCAATCGTTAATTTATTTTCACCTGAAATATATTTTTAAAAATTTAATTAATGTTTGAGAGAAAGAGATGAAGAGATGATTAAAAGGATGACTCACTTGTTTGAGCAAATTTTTCTAAAGCTATTAAAGTGAACAAAACTATCGAATAATCAATTTTTTGGCTTAAATTTGTAATTAAATAATTTAAAATTCCTGGAGTCAGAAGAGCCATACTGTTAGGACCGGCTAATTTCTCTGCCAGACATCCGATTACAACACAAGCATTTCTATGTTTTGATATACTCTGTCTCGAAAGGGCACGACTTTCAGATAAATCCAATATTTCAGACAATTTAGATATGGATTCCTATAAATAAATTTTTAATTTAATTCATAAATAATTAGAATAATTCATACTTTGGTTGGAAGGGGACAGTCATCGAGAAGGAGAAGAATCACTGCCGGACCTAAAGGATCGTTGATTGGAATGACATTAATCATGGAATTGACGACTGCGAGCCATCCCTTCTCTTTGTCGGCAATAATATGTAGTTTAAGCATAGAAGAGGGCGGATCCGCATCACTAACACAAAGTTAAACATCAAATTAATTGACAAACAATTAAACCATTGAAAACCATTGACTCACTTATCGACGAGAGTTCTGATCAGCGAAAGTGTTTCGAGAATTAGTTTATCGACAATTGATGACAGTTTAGAGGTATTGTGAGTACCGTTGGCACCACTTAAGAACTCATTGGCTATTGTTCTGTTCATACATTGTTCTGATATATCATCAGAAGGTAAAGAAGAGTTGTGATCAAAGGGTCTGTGACTTCGGCCCACATTTCGCGATTCTGTGCCGTTATTTAAGAAAGTATTCCTCGAGTTTTGACGTTTAGTCTTCTCTTTGCAGATGCAAAGACCCATTTATTTCTTATTTATTAATTTAGTCTATAATTCATTAATTCAATTGTTTTAATGATTCGTTGAATAAAATTCAAATATATTTGAAAATAAATAAAAACAAAACAAAACAAAATGAAAATAAACTCTAAAAAGAGAGTAAAATAATTTTAATGAAAAACATCACAAAATTAATAAAATAAATGTTATATCGATTTAAAGGTAATAAAAATTCATTGATTTTTTAAATTACGACAAAATAATTGCTTTTTATGTTAAAACTATTTGTTTGGATATAAAAAATGTTTGACTAATTGTCACGAAATAAACACAAACTTCAATAAACAAGTGATGAATGAATGCGAGCACTGATTGGTATTTGAGTCGATGAGACAGTCGTGTAGTGAAGGCTAACATTGAAAACAGTGAAACGATTTTGAAAGGCTTTCGGCCACTCTTTCAAAGGCCTTAACGTAAACCGAATTACGTTTTTAGTGCGCATTCACTCACTCTTTGCCTTTCATTCACTTTTAAAACTTTGAATTTTGGAGAAACGGAAAGACTGAAAGCTCTGCTTATTTTCAAAATTCAAATCTGTTTCCTATCTTTTTGTTTGAAAATCACAAAAATAACTGAAAATATTTGTCCGACTCTTCTCTTCTATTGATTGACACTATTTTCAAATGAAAAACTTTTGTTTTCAAATCAAAACTTTTATTTTGAATTAAAAATAAATCAAAACAAATACAAAAGGACTCAGAATATAATAACAATAAATAATTTGATTATTCATTTGTCTTTAAATCGGATTATAAGTGAATGAGTGAACAATAAGTCGTCAGTGACTACAACTGACTGACAATTATTTATAGCCATTAAGTCATTCAACAATTCAGTCGACAATTTCTTGTTTACACTAAAACTTCATAAAACTCACAGAAGATTAAGAATGAACTCAAAAAAATAACATAAAAAGGTTGTGAAGAATACCATAAAAGTTGTAAAACTGACACCTCTTTTAAACTTTGAATCCCTTAATAAGTTTTTATATAACTTTTAAATTTATTATAAAAATGTTGGCATAACTTAAAATATATAAAATTAAGAAAACCATTGACTTAAGTAAATTTAATATAAATGATCTTGGTAATTCCTTATTAGAAGTAATTACTAGTTTTATTATGAAATATAAATTATCTGAAATAAGTTCTGAAACTTTCATTAGTTTTGTTAGTTTTTATTGCATCAAAAAATAAGAGGTTTAACGAGAAAACAAAGAGAATTACATTTCAGTAATTATTAGAATTTGTGTCCTATTTATCGATTCATTGAATTACACTTTAAATTATTGAAGAAATATTTCTTTAAGTCTCACCTTTTAAGGGATTTATTAGTTGTAATCAATTGACAAACAGATTAATGTCATAATTCTTCCGCATTCGATACTATTCGAAGACATTTTTTAAATTTCTTAACGCAAATAAATGGTCTAAAAATAAAGTTATCGCGACTTTTAGTTTTGCTTAAAATTTGTTTTATTTATCATTTAATGCAAAACAAATTAATCGTCAGATTATTTCAAGTTTCTAATCAATGAAATGTTTTAATTCAAATGTATTTAAATTACTAATGATTACATTGACTTATGTTAAGGACATTAAATATTACCATTGAATAGTAAGTAAGCATGGACAATTTGGACAATTTGGACAATTTGGACAATTCATCAACAAAATGCATATTTTATTAAATACATTCTGATATAAACAATATGTGAATCAGATTTACCACTAATTTGTTAGCCTTTTGTAACTCTAATTCTTGGGATTCTATTATTATCTAAACTAACATTTTGTGAGTAAAGGCTTTTCGTCAAAAACTCAAAGTCAATGAAAAAAGAGATAAAACATTATTTCAATGAAAAATTGAAACAAATCGGAAACCTTTATATTAAATCAACAAAAAAATTATTTTACACAAATGTCTAAATGGTTTACACAAATAACTTCTCCGATGACTGTTTGGTAGAAAAAAGAGAAGAAAATGCGGAAAATTATTGAAAATACTTTTAGTTTAATTAAAGTCTCTTTCGTTTCCGATAGTCATTAAGTTTTAGTTCAGAGCATTAAAAAGTGTTTGATTTGAAAAATGTCTAAATTTAAGACAAGTGTCTAATGTTTAGGCGTTGGAAAGAGTAACTAAAGAGTACAGTAGTGATACCACACCCAAACTTTTGGGTCCAACATATTATTATAATTTTGTGTAAGAGATGACACAAATCGCAAAAATCCTACGCTTTAGCTACTATAGAGCAAACTCCGACTTAAAATAACCGCAGAGAGAGTCATAAACCAGTGGTAAAGTCGTACTGTTTTTCGCATTCATTAAAATAGAAGTTTTCATTTCTGACTACTTTTGGAATAAACAAAAGCCTTAATTGTTTTCTCGTATGTCTTAACTCATTTGCATATTATATCTAATTTTTAATAGTTTTTAATCACTTTATTTAATATTATACGAGTAATAAGTGTTAGCATTGAATAATGCCATCGACAGCAACAGTTCAGGTGAGACAGACCACCACAACAACCACTTCCAGGGCCTCAGTCTTAGTCATAAACACCGGATATATGACCACCAAATTGGGTCTCTTAAAGCTTATCCTTTTGGTAAGACTTAAATCATTTTATATCCATTTAAAAAATATAGTTTTTTTTATTGTTTTACAATTTGAACAATTGGAACTAGTTCAATTATTAATAATTCAAATTTGGTCTCAACTCTATTAAAAGTTTCTAAAAATTGTTTCATTTTTTTTGTTATATAAAAAATACAAAGAAAAGCATAACAAGAATAATAAGATTTGCATGAATTACTTTCTTTTTTATTTTGTGCGATAAAACGATCCCACAATTTAGAAAAAATGAGTGACCTATTTAATTGAATTTAATTGAACAAGACACAATATGCCTACTTTTTACTTATTTCATAAAATTAATTCTTAGTTCGTTTTTATTTTTGAAGACTTTTACGAAAAAAGCGTTAATTAGTTTTGGTTTTTCCTTAAAAATCGCTTATATTTAGATAAAACCCTAAAAATTTTGGTAAAACAATTATTTTAATAAAATTATTTTATCAAAAGTTGTTGTGATTTATAACATTTATTATAATTAAGGATATAAATGACATGATCATTTTCGAAAGCTGTGCAATTAATACAATTCAATTGAAATTTGCTCATATTTCCCATACTATATTACAACCTGTTATTATAACACTATTTGTTGGTTAATAGAATTTAGTTTTACTCAAATAATATATAAGAATTAATTTTCATTAAATTAAAAATATTAATAAAATTTAATAATTTTGGGATCGAATGACTTAAAGGAAATATAAAAAAATTCTTTCCCTTAAAAGTTAATCCAAAGAATAGTATTTAAATTAAAATTAACTTAAATTGAATAATAAAAAAATAAATTATTGGTTTACTTTTTCTTAACTTTAAAAAAGTCAAGTTTTTTAGCCAACGATTGAATTTTAGTTCAATTGTTTTTAATGAATGAAAATAATGTGTTATTGAATGCAATGACTGATCGCGTGATTCAAAGTATTCGAATTTTCAAAACTCTTTCAAAACTCATCAAAAGTTCAATTCTTTGCGTTTGTCTTCATTTCAAGACCTGATAAGACTCTCTAACAAACATTTAATTCATTTAAAGATCAATAAGTTTTCTGAGTTAACGACTTTTGTTTCAAAAGTATTTTGTGATCTTTTGGTGAAAAATGAAGAAAAAAAATTATAAAACAAATCAAAAGCCAAAAGACAACTACACTAATGAAGAGATCAGTTCTGCCATGACTTTGGTCTCAATTTTGGGCAAAGACTGTAATGACAACAACATTACAGATCAGAACGAAGACAAACAATTTGTGGACACTTTCTCTGACAATATAAATGAAGAGACGACTGAGAAGAGGAGTTCCACTGAAAGCTCTACACAAACAAATGAGAAATTGTCTTCCAGTAATCCATCGGTTGTGCACTCATCTCAACCAATTCAAACAAACGGTTATCCAATTGGGAACTCTTATGGCTATTATCCAATGGAAGTACCCTTCAATTATCCGAATTACCCCCAAATGTATTCAATGCAACCAAATTTCGGTCCAATGATTCAAATGCCTCAAATGATTTCAAATTATGGGTCCATTCCTCCGATGGCCAGTAGTTATGGTCCGACATCGATGACATCTAATAACTATCGTCAGTGTCCCTATTGTTTGGCCCCAAATGTTTCTCTTCCAACCAACTCATCGTTTGTGAATGCATTTCAAATGGGAGACAAAGCATTGAAAACGGGTCCAATTAGTGTAAATCACACAACGACTGGTCCCCAATGGAATTCATTGGCTACAATCCAAACAATGCAAACATTACAAAAAGAGGACACATTTATTGAAGTCTCCAAAAATGAATGCATTTAATTATAGAAATCAATATTCGTCTTTCATTTAGTGTTCATATAATTAAATATTTGTTTAAATACATTTAATATATATTTTTGTCAATTTTTATTAACAAAATTATTAGAATAAATAAAATCTTTTTTTTTAGATAATAATCGGATTATATTCTAAAATAATAATTCAGTTTTTAAAAATGATTAACTTTGAGTTTATGTTAATTAACAGATTCTGTCATTGATTTGTTTCGTTCTTCTGCTTCTGGAGGCCGACTACTATACCTTAGGCTATACTGCGGCGTATCACTACTGGCCTCCAGATCAGTTCCTGGTGTTGGTCTGTTTTGCCAATTGGTATACAATAACTCTTATGCTTATCGCTGCCCTTTTGTCTTTGGGAACTGCAAGTATTTTACCCAAAACCAGTTTTGTAAGCATTTTATCGACTTTTTATCTAAATTTCAATGAAATAACTTTTTGTTTATTAGGACTTTATATTCCATTTCATTGGTTTTATTCTGTTTCTGATCGGAGGAATTTGGGTATCAATCGGAGCCTTTAAACACGAAAACCGAACCGTTAAAATGCAAATTGCCTGTGTAAGTCATTAATGTACAAGACTACTCTATTTTTTGATTTTGTTATTTGTTTTTAGATTCTGGCTCTGGTCTGTGGAATCCTTCATCTGATTCATGGCGTCCTTTCCTACAGACTTTGTATTACAAATTGAGATGAAATTGAGAAACACTTTTAATCATAAAAAGCTTTAAGTGTTTAAATGATTATAAGATACGAACCGATCGAACCAGTCTTTCATTGGGTCTTCAATTCGTTTCAATTAGAGATATCGTTAAGATTTCTCTAAAAAAGTTTGACTTAACCACAAAATTTCGTTTAACTTTTAATTTAATGGGAAAAACCTCTAAATATTTTAAAATACAATTTCCTTATATTCATAATCTTTTATATTTACATAAAATTTCTTAACTAATATGTTTAAGCAAGGTAAAACCATAACTTTGGAAATTGATTTTCCGGAATGTCATAATTCTATTTATAAGAAAAGTGCTCCGAGACATTCACTTGAAATTCTGGTTCGATAAATAGGAGGCCACACATTAATTCTGGAAATAGTAGTCATTTATATTTTGGCTTCAAATTAAAACAACTCAAAGGACTTAATTTATAAAATGTTTCTCTCAATTTCAGTCACTCGAAGAACACTATTTCTCGAAGAATTTTTCAGTTGATTCTCAAAAAACGACTTAAAATAAACAAAAAAATGTTTATTATTTTTAAATTCACTTAAATTAGAGCTTTATCTGATGTCCGCCCATTTAATAATATATTCAAAAATAACAACAAAATTAAACAAATTCTTATACAACTTTTATGAAACCTTTTGGTTGAAGTGTTTTTTGAAAAAAAGTATTTTTCAGCTTTTGATTAATGCAATCGTTATTACAATATTTGTTAAATTTTTATTGTTTGCTTAACCTATATTTACAATTATATAATAATAATATATTGAAATATTGAATGATCTGAATATTCACTTATATTTTGACTTCTATTGTATTTAATTAAAGAATAGTTGTCTATAAAATACTCAAATTTGTTGTGAAATTGTTTAATATATTTAAATAAAGTTATTAAAAGTTTATCGTTTTTTAATTAAAATTTTTTTTATTAGAAAATAATTTTCAGTTTTTTTTATAGAATTCTATTCGAAAAAAAACTTTTTTAATTTAAAATAAATGTTTTTTTAAACCACTATTTAAAAGAAAAGGGTTTAAAAATAATATGAATGTAATGTAATTTATTGTTGACTCAAAATAAAAGTAAACAAAACATTTGAAGTTTAAACTTTAATTTGAATACAATTTGAATACAATTTGAATGGAAATAATGAGTGAAAAAAGAGGGGTTTTATTCATTTGTTTGGGTAATATTTGTCGCTCACCCATAGCTGAAGCAGTTTTCGCTCATTTGATCCAAGAAAGAGGTCTCACCGATCAATGGTTTACAGATAGTGCTGGAACCGGTAATTTTCAATACTTACACTTTTCAATAGAAAACAATAAGTAATTATTAAGAGGACCATCACTATCACCATCACTATCACCATCACTATTACCATTACCTTCACTATCACTATCATCAATGATGAAAGTTAGCTATTATAATTAGTTAGCTAATTAGCGATCATCATCATTATTACCATTATTAGCATGATCATTTTGAAGAATTAGTTAATATTTAGTCTAAAAATCTCATAAAAAGTTACTTAAATTTGACAAAACTTTCAAAACTTGAGTTCACTTTTTTGGCAAATATTTAAAATAAATTTTAATACAGTTAGGCCTCGATTTTGACCGATTGACGGTGTCGGAAAATTTGCTGACCAAAATCGAGGTTTGGCCAAAATCGATGTGACCAAAATCAAGGTCTAACTGTATAATTCATTTTCTTGTTTTTCAAAATAATAGCTTTAATTATATAAATATAAATAAAATAATATAAATATAATTAATTATTTGTATTTTCGTATCAGAAAAAGTAGTAGATTTGTAGCATAAAATTTGAATTCTAATAGTATTACCAAGTTGATTTTAAAATCATACGGTATTTTCAGAAAGGTGAAATATTCATATATATGATTAATAAAGGGGTCATTTTTTATGAACTAGATAATGTTATTTAGGAAAATATGATAAAAGGTACTTTTTGTAGGTACTATTTTCCGTTTGCAAATTATATGACTTACTATTATATGACGAACTAATGATTAGATTGTAATGAATATGTGTTATATCAGGCAATTGGCACTCCGGACAACAGCCCGACAGGAGAGCTCGTAATGTGTTGAGACGACATAACATTCATTACGATCATAGGGCGCGACAGATATGCGATGAAGACTTTTATCGCTTCCATTATATCTTCGGAATGGATTCCAACAATATTTCAGACATCAATGAAATCAAACCGAAAGACAGCAAATCAGTGATCGAATTGTTGGGAAAATATGATCCCCAAAAGCAAACAATTATTGAAGACCCCTATTATGAGAGCGGAGACAAAGGATTTGAGACTAATTATGAACAATGTTTGAGATCTTGTAATGCATTTCTCGATCAGTTTAACTAATTTAATGGTTAATCTTTTTATATTTTAAATTTGAATAAAACTTTTGATTACTATTTCTGTCTTTTTTATCGAATTTGATGTATAAAATCCATTCAATTTCTTATCGATTAGTAAATTAAAATCATGGGTTAATTTTATTTTATACTAACCGATATTTTATCCAGTAAACTTTGTTCAGACTTTAAGGACTTTTATTCAAGAACAGATATATTGATCATTTGTTAAAAATTTAATAATTTTGAACTGAATTTTCATTTGACAAAATAAAAGATAATATTTGGTTTTTGATTAGAACCTAATCTTTTAAAAATTAATTTCACTAAATTAACGCATAATTTTGATTAGAATAAAACTGTCATTAATTAGATAATATTTACGAACAAATTTCAAACTTCAATATTCACGTGAAGATCACATTTATATAAGATATAAACCGAAGGTGTGTTCAAAAACGACAAATATATCGAATCAAGTAATTAGTTGTTTGACGGATGATTTCGTAGACGTATTGATAGTCTATTATCGGTTCAAAGATAACATTGAAAATAAGGTTAACGTTTTCGGTCACTCGATTTCGGACATCGTTTTTAAATAATAAGTATTTCGATATAATTGACTTTTTGTCGAATAAACAAAATTTATTATCTCTTAATAAATATATGTTTAACACAAATATCAAATGAATAGAATAATTATTTTGTTATACAATAAGTTTTCAAGAATTTTGTTAAGGTTTGGCTCAATTTTATGTAATTTCAATTAAAGTGACCCTAAATTATCCAGAAATCAATAAAATTTATTGACTTAATATCGATGTCTTCAAAAAGAATTATATAAATAGTTTTCCGACAAATAATAGAAAATGTTTTTATTTATTATAAGAAAAACAAATAAAACAAATTTATTATTTAATTTCAGGTTTTGTCCGAAAATTCATTTGAGAGAAATTAATGGCGAAAAAGCAAATAATTAGATAATAGAATCTGGAAGTCATCCAAATGTAGATAAAAGAAGTTTAGATAAAAGTATGGTTCGATTCCACAATTTCTTCCAAAACTATAAAAACAAATCTATTGAAACGATTTTTCTTTTGTGGACTTTTGTTTGAAATAATGTCGGCTCAAACCAGTAATCAATACGAAAACTTCCAGAACTTTCTGGATGAGGTCCAGTACACAAAGAATGGAGTCAAACGTTACGAATGGATCTTCGGTGAGGGCTATCTGTCGACTGGAGGCGCCGAAACAACAAAACAAATAGTACCGCACTTATACCTCAAAAAAGGTGACAAAGTTTTAGATGTTGGCTGTGGACTCGGAGGACATGACTTCTATATGGCTGAAAATTATGGAGCGGTCATCGATGCTATCGATCTCTCAAAAAATATGATGTCAGTAGCGCTTCAACACTACTCCAGAAAACCTCACATCGCAAACAACATTAAGTTTCGTATTTGCGATGTGACTACAGCTCACTTTCCCGACAACTATTATGATGTGATTTACAGTCGCGACGCTTTACTTCATATTAAAGAAAAGCCTCATCTCTTCCAAAGATTCTTCCGTTGGCTCAAACCCGGCGGAAGACTTGTCTTCACCGACTATTGTCGCGGAGAAACCAATTCTTCAGAAGAGTTTGAAAGATATGTAAAACAACGAGACTATATTCTCTATAAAGTAAAACAATACGAAGATTTGATTAAAAACTGTGGTTTTGTTAATGTAATCGCAGAAGACATCAACGATAAGTTTGAAGAATCTCTTAATAGAGAACTTAAAAAGTTATACTCAGAAAGAAAACAATTCCTCCAAAACTTCAATATTGAAGATTATAAAGACTTAGAAGAGGGTTGGGTCGCAAAAGTCAAAAGAGCCAAAGACGGACATCAGACCTGGGGACTTTTTAGAGCACAAAAACCTTTTAATTAATTTAATTTTGTTTAAATTAATTTTTATCTATAAATAAAATGTCTTTCAAATAATCATATCTTTTGAAGTCTCAATTTGGAGGTAACTTTTGAACTTTTGAAGCTAATTAACCAAATAATAGAAATAGTCTAATATCCATCAATAATATACAGATAAGAGATGTATATTTAGTTTAAGTAAAAATAAATAAGTTTTTATTAACTCATAACTAAAATATTATTAAAATGATAATATAATATAATTTTTATTATTTGAATCAAAACGTGTAATAAGTATTTGCAAACATCTAAACACTAAAATGGAAACTTTTCACTTTGCGATGAGCTAGGACATTATGTGATTTTCATAATTCATTATTATTTTATATAAGAAGCTTTATATAAAAGCTTTAAAACTGGACTTTAGACTTGAGTTTTGATTCAATTTAATTAAATAATTTTTTGTTTGTTTATTTCCATCGATGACCCAAATCTGTTGACTAAAAGTTGGGCTTAAAATAAATATAAAATATTAATTGATTTTAATTATAAATAAATTCGATTAAAAGTTACATAAAGTTACGGACACCTCATGTGAACACTTTAGACAACATTTAACCGCTAATTGTTGTTTTGCGCCAAAACTTTAATTAGTTTTAATTGTTTCTAATTAGAGGGCAATAGTTATGCTTTGTTTTGATAATTTGTGTTTTAATTAAAAGTAATTAATTAAATAATTGTAATTAAATATATTAAATGTCAGCTAACCTTAAATAAATTCTCACTTTATCTGAAAACAATTCGATATTTAAATCAATAGAGTTTTTATAACCATTTTTGATGAATACTCATCAGAATTGGAAATTATTTATTACCTTGATAAAATTTAGTTTTAAAACCTTTATAAATGTATTTTTAATTTTCTTCCTCTCATTTTTAAAAACTTTTTTGACCAAGATAATGGCAAATTTTGATTTCAAATTCTTATATAAAATTTCACAATGAATTCAATGAGCTATCCCATAATGTCCTAGTTCATCGACAATTAAAAATTTTCCATATACAATGTAATACAATGTAATACAATGTAATACAATGTAATACAATGTAATAGAATATTTTTTTTAATTAATTATATGTTTTGTATTAATTTCTAATTGTGGAGAAATAAAGAAATACCCGAAATTATCTCAAAATAATATTGAGATGAACAGGATTCGAAAATTAGCATCTGATGATGTTTTCTATTAAATTGTTATCAAGGTTCTATAATAAATATTGGAATAATATCTGGAGAAGGCATTAAAGTTGAGAAATTTTATTTTACTTTAATTCTAAACTTTATTTAAGATTTATACTTAATGGTAATGTCATCATCCTAGATTCACTCTAGGCATTCATTATAAGTATAATACCTTGAACTTACTAGTATATGTTACTTAAAGAGAATAATGACATTATAAGCTCATTTCATTTCATATAAACATTTTAATAGAGAACTTTATATACCATTAATGAGTTCATACTTTTTCATAGATTTTCATACACATAATAAATAGTTCATTTGCAAATTTAACCTTGTTCATGTAACTTCATACAAACTTGCTCATGTTACTTATTATTTTAAGTTTACTACATATTTATATAACTCGTTTGTATAATTCATTCATATTTTATTCATAAAAATTTCAATTTATTTTAAATTTTGAGACCCGATATTCAAATGAAAGAGTCGTTGGCATAAATATTTTACATAATTTTACTCTAATTTACCAAGATCAATATTATGATATCAGTTATTTTTCAATATCAGAGGACCCACTTTATGGATTTCCTATTTAATAAACACTTTAATATTACTATATCTCCAAAATCATGGGTTAATTCTTTTAACCCCAACTAATCCATGTATTTTTGATAGTTAACATAAGTTTATAGCAGCTATGATAGGTGTTTGGTGCTTTTGTCGATATTAACTTTAATAACAGTATAGCTATGTTCGGGAGAAGTTTGAAACTTAAAATACTTTAACTTAAACTTAATATTCTTAGTTCCGAACAATACTTAAACTCTACTTTACTTTACTTTACTTTCAAAGTTTAGGTTTTCCTCAAACTTTAACTTACTTTAAAAGTACTTTAAAAGTAAATTAAAGTACAAAACTTCTCCCGAATAGCACTTAAACTTTGTTGCGAAGAAAATCATAGCAATTCCCTCAAACCAAAAGTTAAAGTATGAGAGAAAGTAAAGTTTAAATGTTGTTCGGGATAAGTAAGTTAAGTAAGTTTAAGTATTTTAAGTTTTATACTTCTCTCGAAAATGACATTAAAGCCATTAAGTAAAATCATTTCTCATTAAATAATCAACCTTGATCATTTCGAATAAAAGAATCGACTCATTTCCATATTATATAAATTCTAAAAACTCTTGAATTGAACTTTAGTTTTACAAAACAAAACTATTTATAATAAAAGCTTATAAAAAGGTTAAACGTTTATAAATTATGAAAAAAAATAGAGGCAGGTTTGAATAAATTCACTATTTATTTTTAAACAAGTTCAATTCACTATTTTAAATTTAAATCACAGTTTTTAATCCTTTAAAGTATAAAGTATACTATTTTCATATTTGATTTTATTTTCAAATCATTTTTTGATAAAAAACAGATGTTTTCAATTATTGACATAATTTACATAAAACTTAAATATAAACAAAAGTTAATCGTTTAAATTATTCAAAATATTTATTGAAATTCAAAAAAATAATTAATATTTTAAATATGACTTAACACGAAATAAGTCGATATCCGATAAGAATTGTCAAATCGATTGGATTCGACACCGTTTTAGCTCTGAATAAAAAACACTTAATTCAAGTCACGATATTTACAAATTGACGTTTAATTAATTGTTAAAAGACATATGAAAATGACTTTTCATTAATTCTTTACAAATAAAAAATCAATAGAAAAGGGAAGTAATTGTTTTTCAGAGTCTTATAATAAAAGGAGAGACACTTTCCAAATGAAAATATAAAAATTATGAATATGTTATTCAAATGAAGGGATGGCTTACAAATAAATACAAATAAATACAATTTACATATAAATTTATTACAACATTTACAACAAAATTAATGTAAAAATTATTTTCCATTCATTCGAAATGTGTTTTAGAGTCAAAAATAATCTAATTTTAAATGAAATTCATTCGTTATTCTCAGCAAAGATTCTATAAAAAGAGTAACAATTCATTGGACTCTGAATATTGAGTTAAGTCTCTTTCCTAATGTTCTCCAAATATATTAATTTATCACTTTTTGAAAAGTGGGACTATTTTTAGTTCTTAAGACTTTTTCAATCGTAAAATAACTTTAGAGTAGAGAACAAGAATTATCTGTTATTTGTAAGGAGTGATGAACTTTGAAATTTTCAATGAACTCATTCATAGAATTATAGATAAGATTTCATTTGATAATCAAAATAAAAATAAAGTCAATTATCACAAACTCTGGTAAATATTATCTGAAACTTAAGAGTAATATTTTCAGTCATTAATAATACAATGAAAGCACTTAATTGGTTGATAAGTTGACAGCTATTTATTATAAACACAAATATCCTATCAATTGAAATCATCACTCAATTTAATGGATAATTAGTCACATCCACTGTATATGGACTATAAGTTATCTCATTTCCAATTGAATTAGTTTAAGATAATCTAATTAAGTTACACTCATTAATAGACAATAATATACGAGTTTTTTATTATACGAATAAAATTAATGAGATTTTAATTGTTTTACTTTTTTTTAGGTTTAAAACACAAAAATAGTAATAGAAATTGATTTTAGACTCAATTTCTGTTCTCTTCATAATCCCAAAACTCATTCGACCAGAAAAATAATATTCTATTTGTCTCTAAAATATAAATATATTTGAAAATATTTGTTCTAAAACTTCAAAGAGTAGTAATTTATTTATTTCTAAACTACAAAAAAAAACAGGAATTAAAAGTTTAAGTTAGAATTACACTTTAAATTCTTAAATGTAAGTATCTAGTTTATTTAAAAGTTATTTCGAATAACTTATTTGACAGTAATTCTGAATTTATTTTAGAATCGCATTAATTAATTCATTTATATTTAAATATAATTAATCTGAACTAAATAAGAATTACAAGAAATTTTACCAAAATTACAATATTATAAACATTTTATTTGTTATACTAGGTAGTTTTCATCCTAACATTGAATATAAATCTAATATTCTATTTTGAATTAATTCGATATTTTTATTAGAGAATTGAATGGATTAACTTTTATACCACTCTTTACTTTTTCTGTTTTTTTAGCCACCGGTCATGACTTGTGTTTAAGTTAAGCCAAAATAGGAAAAATGAATTAACTCATAGAGTATTAATGAAATAAATTGATAGAAAATCGATGAAATAAATAAACTTAATTTCGATTCCGATATTAAATGACTGTTTTGTGTTTCAATTTTTGATGTTATGCTAACAATCAGTCAAACCGACAGTTTTGGTTAGTTTTGGTTAATGTCAACACATTTTTCTTAATTTCATATGAATTTATATAAAACAAATTCTCTTCAAATTAAACATTTCGTGATTAAATAATTGATTTAAGAAATTTTAAGAACAGAATTATTTATTTAACGAAATGAGTCGCCAAAAGTAATATCATTGACTCACTTATACTAGTGATGGGTCTCGAGACCAGTCATTTCTCGAGTCTCGGAGAGGATTTCTCGCTTGAAATCAAGAATAGACTCGAAATTAATGTAATTATTAAATAATATATAATTTTAGTTTAATTTAAATAAACATTTAATAATATTTATGTTAAATAATTTTTAAGAAATCAATTTCTATGATATCAAAATATTTAATTTTATTTATAAAAAAAATATATTCAGTTTAAAAATTCCTTACTTTTTCCTATCATTCAGTGATTATTTCAAACAAAAAGTCCTAGTCACACTAATTTCGAGACTCGAGTTTGGTAAAGTATAATTCTAAAACAAGACTAAAGTCTGATTAGGCTCAGCCCACATCTAATTTATACAGTTATCTCTTTTTATTCAATCATCTCTTCGTTTAATCTGTAAATCAAAGCCTATATTAAAATTTTATTACTTTAAATGTCGATCAAAATTGATTGCTATTTAAATTCAATTTTATATAAATATTTATTCAAATGATAACGAATTAAAGACAATTAGTTTAAACTTATTTAATCAATTTCTTACTTATTTCAGAATTTTTTGGACTTTAGTAGAGACTATTTTTGTTGATTTTGCGAAGAATATTGAAAATTAACCAAAACTTAAAATCCAAAGACTTGTGACGAAACTTCTAAAAAAGTTTTAAAAAAAGTTGTTTTCCAAGAGTCTATAAAAATCACATGTTTGAGCTTCTTTGATGAATAATTGATCAATATCAATTTTTCTTCCCATTAATTAGTTTTTAAAATCAAATACTTTTATTTCATTAATTATTAATTTTATTTTCACTAATTTTTGAAAAGATATGAAACACTAAATTGTCTTTATATAAATAAATTTTGAATTAAATCAATAAAAATTGATAAAATGAGCTCTAATTTTGTTAGATATTAAATAGTCATTAAATAATTCTTAAAGCGATAATTAAAGTATTAATTTTGTTTCAAATTTTATATTTAAAAATGTAATTAATGGGTCTTTTATGGAAAGATGTATAAACTTTTAATCAGTTGTAATGAAATTCTATAAATCACTAAATTTTATAGACTTTACTTTACTTTATATATAAAATGAATTAAGTTTGAGATATGAGACGATTAAATCAATTATCAGTGACTCTTATCACAAGAAAAGGTCCAAAAATTTTAAATATATGAATAGAGGACTAACACTTAATTTCAAATTAGTTTAGTCTTTGGTCTGAATATCTTTAAAGTTAAGAAAAGTTAGAAAAACGAATAGAACTCAAAATTTTGAATTTGAATTCAATACAAATAAAGTTTGAGTTAAGCGATGGTGAGTTTTTCCCTTAATTTTTTTCTGACAAATTTTGTAATTTTTTTTAAATTTTAGTTTATTTTTTGTTAACCCAATTAAAGTTGAAATTATCGAAAACTGGAAACGAGTTCTAAATTGAAAGAGTATTTTATTTTTCGCGCATCGAATGAAAGACTCGTTTAACGTATTATTCAATACATAAGCAATTATGACGAGATATACAGTTCAAGGGCGAAGACAGCCCTCATCTGTCGAGTGTAAGCCTCACGTTGGGATCGGTTTCAGTCGACAACAGAACGCCTATGAGTCGAGTTTATTGCTTTTGAAGAACAGTAGTAGTAGTGGTCACAGAGACTATCAAACCATTGAAACAAATGAGAGAATGGCTTCCGGAGGAAAGTTAGATAAGTTCTCTTCAGGCAGTTCGCACTCTATCGGCTCAACTGGTGTTCAGCTTAAAAAAGAGTTGGGACTCGTCAACGGTGTGGCCATTATTGTAGGAGTGATTGTTGGCAGCGGTATCTTTGTTTCTCCGAGAGGTGTTTTACAAGAAGCGGGTTCTGTGGGACTGGCATTAATTGTATGGACGTCATGTGGTATTTTGTCAGGGATCGGCGCCTTATGTTATGCAGAATTGGGAACTTCTATTCCTAAATCTGGAGGCGATTATGCGTACATTAAAGAGGCGTTCGGCCCTCTGCCAGCCTTTCTGTCAGTACTTTTCTTTTGCAGTACTTTATATTAAGTTTCGATGACTTTACAAAACTTTTTAAACTTATGTTCAACAGTTTTCTATGGATTGCATTACTCATAATTATGCCGACCGGTAACGCCATCGCAGCGCTAACTTTTGCCAATTATATTCTTCAGCCGTTATTCCCTTCCTGTACTCCTCCGGCAAACGCCGTCAGATTAATTGCAGCGATAGTCATATGTAAGTCATGTGAATAACAAAATCCCATTTCTTTAACACATTTTCTTATACTAAATGTGTAGGTTTACTAACATTTGTCAACTGTTATAATGTTAAGTGGGCGACAAAAGTGCAAGATATTTTTACATTTGCTAAAATCATTGCACTCCTCGTAATCATTGTGTTTGGGGCCATACATTTATTCCAAGGAAATACTCGGAATTTGAGTTATCCCGAGTCATTTGTTGGCACATCCACATCACCAGGGCACATTGCACTCTCATTTTATTCTGGCCTATTTTCCTACGCTGGTTGGTATGTATGCTGTGCTACACTTTTTTTTTCATACTTTAGTTAGTAATCCATTTATTTCAATGTCTTTTATATATAAAATGAAATAAAAAGTGATAACGAGTTCAACAAACTTTTAATGAATAAACTTTTCATAATTTTAGGAATTATTTAAATTTTGTGACCGAAGAACTAAAAGATCCGTATAAGAATCTTCCTAGAGCAATTTACATATCACTACCACTCGTTACTGTCATTTATTTGTTGGCAAACGTCGCATATTTTGCAGTTTTGACGCCCGACGACATCTTAACATCAAATGCTGTGGCCGTCACTTTTGGCGAAAGAGTTCTCGGATGGTTTCAATGGGTTATGCCCTTATCCGTCGCACTCTCAACATTTGGTGGACTCAATGGCGGTATATTTGCCTCATCCCGACTAATGTTTGTGGGGGCGCGAGGGGGTCACCTCCCGGCCAGTCTGGCTATGATTAATCTGAAATACTTCACTCCAATGCCGAGTCTCGTCTTTTTAGTGAGTCCTTCATTGAACTGAAGTGAATAACAAATATTTATATAACACTCTATGACTTAATTTTAGGGCATTTTATCTCTACTATATTTGACAACAACTCAAATATATGTACTCATAAACTATACGGCATTTATAGAATCGTTGGCAGTGACCGCATCGGTGGCCGCCCTTTTGTGGCTTAGAGTAAAACAGCCCAAATTGAAACGTCCTATACGTGTGAATTTATTGTTACCGATATTGTTTTTTGTGACCTGTACATTCCTAGTACTTCTTCCATTCTATGTCAGCCCCTTTGAAACGGGTATCGGCGCTCTCATCTTATTCAGTGGTATTCCTGTATATATGGTTACTATTTATTGGAAATCAAAACCAGAAGTCTATAATCGCTTTATAAGTGAGTCATTAAATCTGAGACTTTTCTCAAATAATTTCTATAATTGTATTTAATTTTAGGGTCATTTACACGAACTGTTCAACAATTAATGTTTAGCTCTCGACAAACACAGGACAACTGAATGACAACAATTGAATACAACAATTGAATATAATATCATTAAAAAAAATGATAACAAAAACTGAAGAATTTTCTCATTGAATAAGTGGTTTGGGTTTACTGACAGTGAAAACCAGTTGTCTTTTGAATGTCTTCACACAATTAGATGGAAATAAATAGGAATAAGAGATAAAGAAATCGCCAGAAATGTGATGATTGAGTGCTGTTTTACTAAACGGAAGTGCAATTCCATAACGAAATGGTTTTCAATTTTAATGAAAGAAAAACTTGTTTTTAGTGATATAAAACACATTTAAATACAATATTTTTAAATTTCAATTTTTGATTGATTGCTCTCTAATACTAATGATAAATATCTCGTTATTTCTATTTTTAATCAAATTTTATTATTTTTCATATTTTCTGTAATTTATTTTTTTGATTCAAATTTATGTCTAACTTTTTACTCATTTTTAATGTCATTTTCATTGCATTTATAAATTTTTTTAAGTTTTTATTGATATTAGAATTTTTATTGAATTTTTATTAATATTAGATCATATTTTTTTGAGCAAATTATTTATTTTGTAAATAACCAAGTTCAAAATAAATGAAAAGTTGATCCCTCAAAGCTTTATAGTTATTAAGTATTACATCATTTAATTTAATATATAAATAGTTTAGATTTCAAAGTTTGACAAATGAGAAGATATTTGATATAAAAAGTGTTAATTATTTTTTACTTTTGTTTCACAATAATTGTTAGAATAGATTCAAACGGATATACATTTCAGGAATAATTATTAGAATAATTATTTGAAGGCTTTGCCAGTTGTGCCACATTTAGTTATTTATTCAAATCCGACAAAAATTCAAAACAACACAAAAAACGATACAAAAATATACATAAAAATGTATTTAATAGTTAAAAGAAAATCACTTTTTTTGAATTCTTAGTCATAACTGGTTTTGAGTTTTATGTCTCTCTTATCACAAGTGAATCAAATTTCAATTCATTTCAATAGAATATAGAATTGCATTAAAAAATTATAGGAATTTATATTCAATTATCTAATCATTTGTTAGTTAAGTATAGAACTGAAGATTTAATGCACTACAAAGAACTACAAACAACTAATAATAACTCCTTTTCTACAATACATTTCTCAGATATTGTATCTCAAAAAAACAATAATTGCATTGAATTTTGATTACATATAAATGAAATGTTTTGACTAATAATGGATTAAATGACGAATCAATAATTGAGTTTTAAATTAAAAGAAGTCAATATTGAGTTTCAGTGGATGTAATCGATTCACACAAAACAACTTTAAGTCTTCTTACAACTAAAATATTAAATCATTTGACGTACACTTTATATGAAAAAATTTATTTTTAGGAAAAATTAGTTGAATTCTAATAACTTTGGAATTATTTGGTACTTATTGATACTTGCTATTTTCTTACTTAATGTTAATATGCTTTAGATTACCATGTTTCATCAAAATAGGTTGAGTAACATTTGAGTCATTTTGTGCAGAAAAGATTTAACGCAATCGTATTTTCAATACAACAATAACTCTTTTGTGCATAAAACAAATTTTGAACAAGACTCATTTTAGTTTTCAAAGTTAGATCTATTATACATTTTTAAATAAGAATATTGAAAAACAAAATATACGTTTGGTTTCAATTTGAATATATTTTATATAAAAATATTTAAAATATAAGACATTTAAAAAAAATATTAAATTATCTGAAAATAGTAGAATCTAGATACTTTTATTTTGACTTTCTTAAAATTTAGTTCAAACCATATCAACGAAATCATTCAATAAATATACGAACGCATATCCCGTCTCCAATTTCTGAATAAATTGTACCTTTAATTTGAACATGATTAATTTTACACAAATCTTTTTATACAAAATTAAAATAATTGTAAATTAAGTGTTAATAATTGAGTTTATATTTTAAGTATTGATTTTAAAAACATTTAAATAAAGTATTTAAATATATTACAACGAATTTGAGTCTCAATCTATAATTGATTACTAAATTATACTCAAAAATAGTTTAATTAATTAATTAATTGATTGATTGAATGAAAGATTAATTTAATTTTCTCAAAGTTTGAAACGAAATAAAGTTTTTGTAGTTTACTTGTGATGAGAGGCGGGACTGAAATGCAGTGAAGTTTATCTCACATTAGATGTGATTCACAGTCAGTAAAAGCGCTAAAAATACCAAATGTTTTGTGTTTTGATTTGAATAAATGATAAATAAATTATATTGAATTTAACTCATTTTTATCACTACTTCTTATGTAAAAGTATTTAAAATGTGGTCGGAATTCAATATTCATAACGATGTGAACCAATTAATGAAACTCTTGGAGTAAATCATTTGAATAACTGTTAAGTTGTGATGATTTTCAATATTTTGTTTTTCTCTTAGAATTGAAGAGAATGTCAACGAAGGGGTGACCGCAGAGGCCATCACTGAAAATCTGGTCCGAAGTGTTGATCAGCGCTCAAAAACTCGCGGAGCAAAAGACACTTTTGTCAAAAAATTAGAGGTTTTATCTGATCCAGACTTCAAAAACAAATACGAAGACTTGAAAATCCATAAGTAAATACCATTTAGATTACCATTTAGATTACCATGTTGATTACCATTATAACTGATTTTATTATATTATTTAATATCCAAAGTGTCATTGAATTGGATCCGTTGGTCCACTTATTGGCCCGAATTAACGACGAAAGCAAAGTATTTATCATTTGTTTTAATTATTTTTATTTTTAATATTTTTTATTAAATTTTAGATAAAATATTTATTAAAACTACAAAACAAAACGGCGACCAAAAGGTTGAGTCAGAGGTCAACCACAGACCAAATCGATGCCATATCTTCTGCGACCAAAAATCATGTATCGACGTCTTCAGATAATCGCCACTCTTTTAATTCTGCGACCACTCATCAAATGTCTGAAATAAATACAATGACTGATATGAATATCAATTGCGATGCAAACGATGAGGTCTTTGAAATAAGCAAAAGGATTACTCCAGACGTAAGAGAGGTTCCCAATAAACGAAAAGATAAACGAAAGACTGACTGGAAGTTCCTTACATTTGATTATCAATTCAATGATTGGAAACAGGAAGACATAATCAAACCGCTCAACAATTTATCAGTTCCCGAACAGGAGAGCGCTCTCATTGAAGATCTTTTGTTTGTTCTAATCGTAAGTTTTGTACAAACTTTTAATTTATATTAAAATTGATTTTTTGAATAATTAGGGAATTGAAGGCAAATATATTCGTTTACATCAACTCAAAGATAAACCAAATAAACACGAAATTGAAATCGACAAAAGTGGTGATGAACTGCTCTATACTCTGGCCGTTCGAATAACTGCTTTGTGTCCCTATTATTCCCAAATCATTCATTTTATCGATACAATTGATTACGGTTTAGTAAATCAAGCATTAGTGGCAGCCATGAGGGCTCAGATCAAAGATTTTTTCACACTCATCAGTCAACTCGAGACACAACACAGAAAGCATGATCTCACACTTCAAAAGATGTGGTATTATCTACAGCCCAGTTTTACTAACTTAGGAATACTTAAAGACATCGCCAGTAAAATATTAAAGGTTTTATCTAATAATTACAAATAATTTTATTAATATCCTTTCTATTAATATATAGAGTAATACAAACGGTGGAGCAGTTCTTAGTATTCTTCACGAAAAGACTATTTCTTTGAGTGGTAACACAAAGGCTCAAGATTTTTGTCTATCAATCACTAGAAAAGCGAGTGAACCCTATTTTGAAATACTTGAGACTTGGATTTATGAGGGAATAATAGACGATCCCTATAAAGAGTTTCTCGTTGAAGACAGAGCTGATCAAAGCGATGGCCTTATTCTCGATGAGTTTTTTAACAAATTATTTATAATTTTCTTAAATAATATCTTTTAGTTTGTTTTGGGAGAATCGATATGAAGTGATTCGATCTCGAATTCCAATATTTTTTGAACGCCATTCGGATATGATTATGAAAACCGGGAAATACTTAAGTGTTATTCGAAACTGTGGCCGACAGATATCTCGCCTTCATTTACCCGACTCTTTAATTTATACAACAGAAGAAAGAGTTTATATCGAAAGCATTGAAAGCGCGTATAAGTTTGCTTCCAAAGAATTGCTTCATCTGTTGGTCGATGAGTCTGATCTCATTGGAAGACTGAAGTCAATAAAACATTACTTTTTTATGGATTTCGGAGACTTTATCGTACAGTTTATGGATTTGGCGGCTGAAGAATTAGAGAAAGAGATCGACGACATCGCACCCAATAGACTCGAATCATTACTAGAGCTGTCACTCCGCACGAGTCTAATGAATTCGGATCCCTATAAAGATGACGTTCGCATAGAATTATTACCGGATTCATTGCACTCCCAAATGTCTCAAATACTGAACATTGGGTCCAACAGTTTGGCTGATAATTGCATATCAGAGCCCTATACACTTCGTGGCTCCGAAGCCCTTGCGATGGGTTTTTGTGTTTCTTTTCCGCTTTCACTTATCATAAGTCGTAAAAACATAACCTGTTATCAAATGCTTTTTCGACATCTCTTTTATTGTAAATATGTTGAGAGACAATTAGAAGAGGTTTGGAAGGGAAACAAAATTGCAAAACGTTTTACTTTACAGGCGGTAACCGGTTATGGACAGGCATTTGCTTTACGTCAAAAAATGTTAAATTTTGTTCAAAATTTGGAATATTATATAATGCTTGAAGTAATTGAACCAACATTTCATCAGTTCTTAGATTACGTACAAACAAAGGTCTCGAGTGTAGACGATATGATGAAATCACACGAAGAATACATCCAAAAGTGTTTGCGCGACGCTATGCTTACTTCTGGAGAACTGCTCAGAGCTATCGTTCAATTACTTAGACTTTGTATTTTGTTTTCCAATTTTATGAAAGTAAGTGAAAGTATACAAACATTTATAATATAATTATTTTATTGTTGAAAAGGATTCTCAAAATCATTCGACTCAATACGAATTATTAGACTCTTCTCATGAATTGGAAAAAGTCTACGAAAATAGTTGTGAAGAGATTTCGGTCAACATTACTGATAGCACTGAACTTAAAAAGAGTTTTGAAGATCACATCAGTTCAATGCACTCAGAATTTAATACAACTTTACACCAATTACTGGAAGCGATTAAACTTCAAACTCAAGAGAGTTTCCAAATGCTTCCCGTCCTCAATAGGTTTGCCACAAATCTCTTAATTTTATTTAATTTTTTTATAAATAACTTTAGACTAGACTTCAATGGCTTCTATCAATCGTTAGAATCAAAGAGCGACCAATAGTTGAAAACATATCCAAAGCAATACTTAAATTCATTACTTAATCAAAGTTAAGATCTGATTAAAATTTAATACTTTTTATATAAAAAGTGACGTAATTTTTGAATAAAGACTGCTTTCATTGGATTCACAAAAAAAAGTGCGACCAATGAGAAAGAGTTTGCATTTTGTTTTATTATGACTCAAATATTAAGTTATTCTCAAACTTTTCATAATTTATAGAAATTATTTACTTATTTTAAGGAAAAAAGTCTTAATAATTAATTTTTAATTAATTTTTTGAGTCATTATTATTTGTAAATAAATATAAATAAAAAATTCTATAAAATTTCAAAATAAAAAAGTGACTAAAATATACTAAAAATAAGTAACGATTTATTTGAAGAACTCTTTGTTTGAAAATTCAGTTCATTATTTGAGTTTGAAATCGAAATTTTATTTTGATTTTGTTTTTAATGTTTTTATTTTGAAATAATATATGAAAAGTGTTTAAAATGAATGAAAGAGACATCGATTTATACGAAGAGATCGAAAACCCGCGAACCGTAACGAACGCCGAACTATTGTTCGATCGATTAATTGGAAAGAATTCGACCAAAAAATGTGAGACTTATTCCCACAGAAGAAAACCATTGCTTTTGATGTCCACTAATATCCCGACAAATGAAAAGCCAATCGATTCGAGTCCTTCTGATAACGAATCTAATAATAGCAGAGACACAGACTTCGAGCCCTTCCCTAAGACTTCGCGAACGAAAATTAAGAAAATTATTGATAAACGAATGAATAACAAAAAAAGTGTTAAATTCGCAGAAATTTGCGATAAAAAAGTGAAGAAAAAGAGTCAAACAAAGAAACAAACGGCTTATCCCGACTGTACTAAAGAATCACTTCTTCGGGCGTTTGAGAGCGCAGGTCTTCCAGACTATGAAGAAATCGCTAAAATACAATTACATACAACTCATGTTAGGGATGCCGTCAGACCAGATCCGCCCACACCTCCTATGCATGAGATTATGGAACCCTTCAATGATCTGATCGATTGGACTAAAGAAGATTTGAGTTCAGAGGAACGGAATGTTATGTTGGGTTCGGCCAAAAGTAACACTAATTCCAGTGATTGGGAAACAGAAGTGAGTGAATCACAAAATGATATTTTCTGTGAAAATATGGATTCAATCAGTAATCAAACGGTTATTAATGTCACTAAACATAAAGACTTAAAAATTTGCGATAAAAGTCAAACTAAATCTCAGTTCAGACGCGAGAGTCTTAAGACCGCGGGTTTGGGCAGTAATCGTATCGCTAGTACTCCAATGAGAAGAAAAGGACATAAAGACGTTACTCTTAAAAATGTTTCCCCCATTAATTCAATCTCATCTCCAGAAATGAGTTCTGAGTTAAGGACAAGAAACGCTTCAAAATCAAAAGAAACATTTGTGGCTCCACTTCCGCCTAAATATAAGTTACCAAAAGTTACCAAAATTTCGGTACCCATTGAAGACCAATCATTAACCAATGATTTAGTCGATCCTTCGTTATCTGATTTAAACAAAGTGACCCAATTTGTAGTCAATCCGTCCAAACAATTGACCCGTTCTCTAATCGATGATTCCATGTCTACAATTGTTTGTGAAAATAGTAGTTCTGATGAATTACAGACAGACATTGAAAAGATTTCAAATGACGGCACAAATGATTATACTTTAAAATCGAATTCTAATAGACTTAAAAGCCTTCGCAACAGAACTTTACAAAAGTCGAGTGAATTGTCTTCTATTTTCAATCCAAGGGTCAAAAGTACGCCTTTAGTTATACCAAAACAAAAGTCAAAGAATTCAAACTACGAATTAATTGTTGATAGAAGTCATTTGGATGTCTCGATGGCGAAGATTTGGCGCTCTAACAATACTACTATTTTAAATGACATTCCTATTACAACATCAATAGAACCCGTCTTAGGATCTCAAGAAGACTCGAAAACACGAAAACATTCTTCAAATGCTTACCATTTATATCGAAGGAGTATCGCTTCAGTCCAATCGATATATAATAAGTCGTGTCAACCCTTACGAGCAGTTATTAAAACTTCACAAATGAACAGTACTTTGAATGATAGGAGTTGTCAGGAAATGAGGACTGTTTTTAGAAATCAAAATGACATAAAGGAATTCTTTCACCAATCCTTAAGTACTTCAATGTTTTCCTCTTCAAAAGTTGTCTTAAATGATGGCAAACAACAGGTTTTAACCGCTAAACAAAAAGTGTTGTTATATTGTGAACC
>JAQFZM010000457.1:0-32358 GCA_034695785.1 Galumna obvia
TAGGACATCTTTCTTATTAATCCATTGAAGAATTGACGAGAAAAATCCTAAAAATTATTTGTAATATAATAAAAAAATGACCCTGAATATTGTCCACGACTTTTTAAAGATGTCGGCTTACGAGTAAGAACTGCGGCCAGAAAAGGTGTTCTTTCAGTTCATAACTGATATACAATAAATTGTGATATAATCTAGTTTAAATACTTAATAAAATAAATTTGAATTGTTTTGAAAATTAAAATATAAATCATTTTTAATTCAGTGCTTTGCTTGCTTTGCACTCCTTAAATTCTTTTATATAAATAATGTTTAAAATCAAACTTAAATCGACAAAAATATTATTAAACATTAATTGATTACTCTTTTAAAAAATTAACAAATTAATAGTGACTATTGAATAGTCCATTGATTTTCATAACATAAAAAATAAAATAAAAATGTAAATTTATTTAAAATTAAATTACTTTGCATAACATTTGAGCTTGCATAATCTATTCATTGAAAAAAACCAAATAATTACTTTTTTATACTCTTTTAAGTTTTTAAAGAAAATGCTTTAATTAATAGGTAATAAAATAAATTTAAATTTGTCTTTAAATTTGAATATAAAATTATTTTTACTAAAATTTAATTCCTCGTTACAAATAAAAGTGTTTCTAATATAATAAAAAACAAAACAATTACTAAACTATATATTTTTGTGTTAAATCATTACTAAAAAGTATGCAAGAGCATGGTTTCAATATTAGCTAAATGTATTTCAATAACCAATATATAACCAATATATAACCTTGGATATTTTTAATAATGAAATGAATGACATCATATAATGTCCTTCTAATCGAATCTATAGTAACTATAAAACTGTTTTAAAGTTTGAGAGAATAAATAAACAATTTTTCATTGATTTGATTCTATTATTTTATTTATTGGGTTTGAGATCAGTGACCGTTTGTTGAGACCAATATTTGCAAAAAGGGTTTCAATTTGAGTGAATGTGTGTAACGTTTTTTGTGAAAATCAAAGCCTTGGATCAGATGTTTGTTTGACCGCATGTCTGTTGATATGAGTTTATTATCAATTAATTGATTAATTATTTCATTCATATTATTAGAAATGAATCCATAGTTTTGATTATATTTTAATCAAAAGTTTGATTTCTGGTCATTAAATACTTAATTACTTTGAATTGTTTGCGGAAAATATCATTATTTAAGTATTAAAATATCGATCAAAAGACACAAAATGTTGAGAAATGCGAGTAATTCGGTGTCCAAACTATTATCCACTAATAAGTGTTTAACTAATTCTCGACTCTTCGACGAAACTCTTGACTTATTGGCCAAACAATTAAGTGGTCAACGATTGTACTCATCTTTGAATAGTTGTCACGATATTCCCGAACACATCAAATATGTGGAGGAATCGACGGACCCCTCTTTCTTTCATATGGTTGAGTACTTTTACCACAAGGGATGGCAATGCGTTGAAGACAAACTCGTCGAAGAATTTAAAGGAAAATTAACTCCAGAAGAGAAACGAAAGAAAGTTAGAGGATATCTATCAATATTAGGTCCCTGTCATTCAGTTCTTGAGGTGGCCTTTCCTCTTAAACGCGATAACGGAGAGTATGTTATGATTAATGGATGGCGAGCACAACACAGCCATCACAGACTACCAACAAAAGGAGGTTCTCTTCACTTGTTTTTCAAATGTTTTCTTTTATGAAACATAAATTTCATTTAAAGGAATTCGATTCAGTACTGATGTCTGTTTAGATGAAGTGAAAGCTCTGTCGGCTCTCATGACATTTAAGTGCGCTGTAGTCGATGTCCCGTTCGGTGGCGCCAAAGCAGGTCTAAAGATTAATCCCCGCGAATACAGTGATAATGAATTGGAAAAGATTACTCGCAATTTCGCCCTCCATTTATCTAAAAAGGGATTCTTAGGTCCGGGTATTGACGTTCCGGCACCAGATATGGGAACCGGTGAACGTGAGATGAGTTGGATCGCCGACACTTATGCTCAGACCATCGGTCACACAGATTTGAATTCTCACGCATGCATTACAGGCAAACCTATAAACCAGGGAGGAATTCACGGAAGGATTTCTGCCACCGGAAGGGTATTTGTCTTTTCATTTTTCCATTTCCTTTAAATTAGATATAATTTCATTTCTTTTATCATATAATTGTTGCGATAAAAGAATACTTTTATTTACTCTTAAATCTTAACTCAAATGTTAGGAAAAATCTGTTTTTTCTTCAGAAGATTAGATAAGAATTGAGAAATAAAGTGATTAACTTATGTATCAATTAAAGGGTGTTTTTCACGGAATCGACAATTTTATAAACGAGGCCTCATATATGTCAATAATTGGCAACACTCCCGGTTGGGGAGGGAAGTCATTCATAATTCAAGGCTTTGGTAATGTTGGCCTTCACTCTATGCGATACCTGAACAGAGCCGGAGCGCGTTGTATCGGAATAATGGAAAGGGACGGAAGTATTTTCAATCAAAATGGAATCGATCCCAAAGAGTTAGAGGACTGGAAGATGAATAACGGAACTATTGTAGGCTTTCCTAATGCTGAGGCCTATACGGGAGAGAGCCTTCTCTTTGAAAAGTGCGATATTCTGGTTCCGGCGGCCATAGAAAAAGTGATTAATAAAGACAATGCGGACAAACTTCAGTGCAAAGTATTAATGAAATTATATTTAGTTTCTCTCAAACGAATTACATTTTAAATTAGATAATCGCTGAGGCGGCCAACGGTCCCACCACTCCGGCCGCCGATAAAATTTTGCTAGATCGAAATATTCTTATAATTCCTGATCTGTATATAAATGCGGGCGGAGTCACTGTTTCCTACTTTGAATGGCTTAAAAACCTAAATCACGTCAGTTATGGTCGCCTTCTATTCAAATACGAGAGAGACTCTAATTATCACTTATTGGGTATTTTTATCGCTATTTAGAACCGTTAAGAGCCCTTACCATCCATTTAATGTTTTTGTTTAGAGAGTGTCCAGGAATCTCTCGAGAGACGGTTCGGCAAAGCGGGCGGACGTATTCCTATAGTCCCGAGTGATTCGTTCCAAAAGAAAATATCCGGTGCTTCCGAAAAAGATATCGTCCACTCAGGTCTTGACTATACAATGGAGCGCTCGGCGCGGGTAAACACAAATCAAACTCTAATGTAATATATTATTCCATAAATTCTATTTTATAGCAAATAATGAGAACTGCAATGAAATATAATTTGGGTCTCGACTTAAGAACAGCCGCTTATGTGAACTCAATTGAAAAGATTTATAACACATACAAAGAGGCCGGACTTACGTTCACATAAAAGCAATTTTATCGAAATTAACTTTAAAATTGCTTCGATTTTATTTACTTTTTCTTATAAATATTATTGTAATAACATATTATTATTATTATTATAACTATTTAATAATCAACTCTTTGGAGACAATGTTTTAAACAAATCGAAGAATTGCGGATAGATTTTAGTGAACCAAATGTCAAATTTATTAATATATTTGTATAAATATGTTATCGATTATAGTATTGATTGTATTGATTGAGTGTCAAATTTGCAGTCATTTTAAAAATGTTTTTAACGCTTTTAATGCTCTAATTTTCAGTGAAATTCTTTAGTTAAATGTCAGTATTCTATGCATTCATTCACATATCAAATGTGACTCTAATAAAGAAATATTACAATAATTCACTCAATTATTGTAATCAGAGCTCAATCTTTTGGTCGCTCTTCGTTTATAATCCAATTGGGATTAGACATCGTCTCATCAGAACGCGGACCAATCAATACGACTCCCGAATGAGGGCTTCCCTCCAATAAATATCTGTTTAGTTAAAGAAAACTATAAATTAAAGATTTTAGACTTAAATTTGTACCTTTTGGCCACTTCTTCGACATCGGCTTTTGTTATGTCTAATAAACGCATTCTATATTCATGTTTCATCTGATCAGTGATTCCAGTGGTGAAGAATTTTAATCCCTGTTCACTGGGAAGAATGGGATGGTCTACATCTCGAAAAACAGAAAGTTTTGCCTCATCCACGTCTTGTTCGTTATAATTGTTCTGATCGGACAACCATTCGGCCGATCCTTTGAAGGCATTAATTGTATTATTGATATGAGGGTCGCGATAAGAAAAATAACTGAAAACTCCCGCATCATTTAGAAGAGCGCCCACACCATAAGCGCCTCCTTTTTCTCTAACTTCTCTGAGAAGATATTTGGCGGACACCAGTTTTGAAGCAATTTTTAGTTTAGGATAATCGGTGTGAGTGAATGGCGCGCAAAACACTGATTTCCCCAAATAGTTATTTGCAAACGGAAACACATTGTGTTCATTAAGGTTTGACTCAATTACTGGAATGTCTTCACCAGAAGTTTGGGAGTCATTGCTTTGAAAAGAAACATTTGGAGCCGACTTTTTAATCGAATGAATAAATCTCTCAACGATTTGAAGGGTTGGCCTAATAGTTGGCGCCTCAGCATTGATTGCACATCGAATTGACTCTGAATTTAATAAAAGTGAACCAATTGTTTGTAGTTTTGAAACTATTATTTTCATGTCTTCTGAATTAGTCATCGATCGAAAATGTGAAACAGAAGACAAACCACTCGTTAGTTCTCTAAATTTGGAGGCACCGCCTAAAGAGGCCGCCGAACGATTTACAGCATATCTGTGGCCATTATCTGAAACACTTAGTGTCAGTTCTGATGAACACATTTTAATGAGTTGTAGTAAATATTCCAAATCGTCTTCAAATCGAATTTTAGTAAATAAATGAGTCCATAACTGAAACATTTTTTCGATATTTCTCTCCAAACAAAATGAAGAAATGATGAAACCCTTTTCATATAAGTCAAAATGTGAGGGATGGTCCGACACATGCACTGAAACTTCAAGTCCACCCGTTCTCAAATTGATTTCTTGGTCTAATTGTTTGCGATCGAGTGGTCCGGCGCCTAATTTTGTCATTATTTGACTAAATAAAGGTAAGTATGGAATCAAGTCTTTAGGGAAGTCATTGCCCTTTGGTTTAAGAATAGCGTTGAAGTGAGTGATACCATTAGTGGGCTGAGCGCTCCATTGAATGTCTACGTCTCTAATTTTTGTGGTTTCAATATTTGTGGCATTAAATCGTCGCGAAATATCTTCTTTAACACTAAGTGTTGGCAAAATATTCATATCTTCTGATTTTTGGACTCTTTCTAATTCGATTCCGTTTTCATAAATAGTTTTAAAGTCTTCTCTCTTAAGTTCAGACAATTTCTCTTTTAAGAGATTTTGTTCTTTAAGTTTAAGATGATTTTCATATTCTTCTGAGGGATTCATTTCTAATATTAATCGATGAGAATTTGAGATAAAATATTCTCTAATTTTTTCTTTTAAAAAATTAGGATTTCTTTTGAGTTTATCTCGAAAAGCGTTAACGCATTCGTTTACTCGAAGGCCTTCGATTGGATTTGAGTCATGAGTCCAAATGGGATTCAAATTCATTGCGAGACTCAATCCATAATTATTTGTTTGTCTTTTTGTAGCCAATTCTACCCTATGAAGTATTGCCTCAATCCTTTCATTAGGAAAACCATCACTGATAGCATTTTTGAGCGAAACTTCAATGGCTTTGAGTACGTAATTGATCTGATTTTTAGCGATTCCCTGCAAACCCACCGAAAAGAAGGATTGTTTCGTGAAATTACAATAACCACTATTTGGACTAAAGTCTGAGCCCAAACCCGAATCAATTAAAGCCTGATATAGGGGAGCATTGGGGCCATCAATCAGTAGTGAACAAAGAATTGTCAAGGTGAAACACTCGTGAATATTATTAATTTCTTCTAACATAAAAGTAATGCTAACTGTTGTTTGTTTATCGGGAAAGGGAGCCATTGGGTCCAACTGACACTCAACTGTCTTTCGCACCGGTTTTGACCATTTTGTTTGAGGGGTCACTTTTGTCGATCTCTTGAAGTCTTCATTTAAAGTGAATCGACTCAAAACATATTCATTTATAAAAGACAAATGGGATTCGAGCGGAAAGTTTCCATAAGTGACGAATCTTAACATTAAAACTAAATTTAATTCTTATCTTTTGTTTAGAAATACAAACCTGGCATTACTCGGATGATAATGTTTGAGATGAAATTGTTTCAGATCGTCATAACTTAAATTAGGAATAGAGAGGGGGTCTCCACCGGATTCATTGGCATAAGTAGTGGTCGGAAATAAATTATGTAATAAACTTCGAAAGTATATCGAAGAAGGATTCGACTGTTTTTTATATAAAAATATAAAAATTAAGTTTTCATTGAATTAAAATTAAAGATAAAACTCACGAAAACGCCTTTCATTTCATTAAAAACAACGCCTTTGAAAATAATGTCAGAGTTAGGGTCGGACACAATATTATGTTCTAAACGCCAGCCCTCCTGACCAAAGTCTGTCTGAAGAAGTCTTGGAAAGAAAACGGCGTCCAAATAAACTTTCATTAAATTATAAAAGTCTTTATTATTTTGAGTACAAAACGGATAAAATGTGTGATCAGGAAATGTCATCGCATTCATGAATGTGGCCAAAGACCTGTTCAACATTTTCATGAACGGATCCCTCATTGGATAACGTTCTGATCCACATAAAGCCAAATGTTCCAGAATATGAGCCACTCCGGTATCATCTCTTGGAGTGGTTCGAAGCGAAACACCGAAAAGATTATTATTATCTTCTCTATAGAGATGAAGATGTTGTGAACCACTCTTTTCGTGATTTAATAAATAAGTTGTGAGACATAGTTCAGGGATGTCTTCAACCGCTTCCACTTCATATCCATGAAGAATATCACCCTTTTTTAGGCCATTTATATGAAGAGCCGCCGATGAAAGGGATGAATACGTCCTCTGATTTAAATTAAAGGCTTTGATTCGCTTCAAACGTGAAATCGATCTGAAATACAAACATTTGTTTAAAATTAGCGAATATTTGCATCAAATAAAAAGTTTTAATTACTTAAAATTCTTAATAACTCTAAACATTTTTCAATTATTAAAATAAGTTATTATGAAATTCAGTGAAATTATTGCCTAATATTTTGTTTGAATTGAAAGCACATGAATTTTATATTGACTTTAATTTAAAAACAACGTTACGATTGTTTTGTGTTTTTGTGTCCCCCTTTTCATTGCTTCCAAAATTTGAGATATTTTAGTTGAGATGATTTATTGATTTTAGACTTGAATTTATTTATCGATAAAAATTTGTATTCAATGAAACATTTATGAGGAATAAGTTTAAGATTAGAGACATTTATTGATTCATTAGATTTACAAATATTTAAATATAAAAATCATTAAAACGTCTTTTATATACTCATATAATATTATTTTTTTAGTCTTTAAAAAAATTGATCTTGACTCATTTCTTGACTTATTTATTGACTAAACTTGATTTAGCTTACAAACCTATTAAAAAGCACCTTACTTAGATATTATCAATACAATAAATGGAAACATTTTTTCTAATATTTATTTAATGTTAAAATAAAAAATAAATAAATTTTAAAAACAATTTATAGAAAAACATTTTTCAAATTTTATAAATATTTATTAAAAACAAGTGATTAAATCATTATCAATAAATTAGTTAAATTTTAAGAATTTGCAATTTATTTATATTAGCATGGTAATAAAACATCTTTTAATAAAACGTATTTGTAATAAATTTTAAGAAATAATTACCAAGGTTTAAATAATCAAAAGTTTAAATAATAACTAAAATTAACTTAATATTTAGAATAAAATATCCTAGTTAATATCTAGACACTAATTAACTAGACATCTCTAGGTATACAATGAAAAATATTGAAATACTCTTGGTAAAACTATATAAAAAAATTGATTTCGTTTAACAAACTTTTCTTAAAGTTAGTAATAAATTGTATTTTCAATAAACTTTAAGCACTTATTTTTTAGATAATTTTTAATTGAATTAAATGACAAATAAATAACAAAATATTGAAAACAATTTTGTTTTGAATACAAATAATTTGATTAAAAGAAATGATAGAAAAACAAATTTTGATTACATTTTCGCGACTTTTTGTTGTCTTCGGGCGGCGATAACTAGAATTCCAACCATAAGGACAACAAAAATAGCCAAACAAACCAATATTATAATGAAAGTGCAAGATGAGTTTTCTTCGGGAGACACAGAAGTTGCCATTGTTTTCGACTCAGATATAAGAAGACTTTGATTGGGAGCGGTATTCCCTTTGATTGGAACGCTTTCGATACTTTTGTCCGACGCTTTCGGTTCTGATTGAAACTCTTCGACGCGGATCTCATCGATTCGGACTCGAATTCTATCATCAGAAGTGTCGGACACTCTTTTTATGGTACACTTCATATGATATTTGATTAATTCAAAGATAATTAATAGAAAAGAAAGACTTACAACACTTCCAATGACTCTCAAGCGATCGATTGATGGCAATGTGTCGGCCGAACCGATACTCTCCGTACGAATGGAACCGTTCTGTCAAATGATTATTAATTTATTATTTTTTTAAACACAATTGTAAACCTGGTATTGATTGACGATTGAGTTGACCTGAAATAACTTTCCGGACACACAATAAAGCAATTGTTGAGCGAAATAACAAAAGTCGAGTCCATCCAAAACCTCATTCAACGCTAAACTCAGTCTTTCAGAGCCTTTAGAATAGAAGTAACTCTCGTCACAACTTTGCTGAGAGTCAACCGAATAATAACGAAGTGACGAACTCTGGAATATATCTGATGAGTGAATCATCAGAGGTTTGGTCACAAAGAAGTAAGTCTTTGTCTGATCCAAATAGAAAATGGTGTGAACCAAGTCTTCGATTGAAAATCTGGGATCCAATTGAGTAAATATTTTGAGGAACGGGTCGTTTGCAAAGAGAGGACTTTGTTTGAGAGGTTTCGGTTCTGACCATTTAGTGGCTGACGTCCATCTCTTCAGATCTAATGTCGTATAATTGCTCTCAAAGACATCGACTCTGACTTCAAAGGACTACAAAATAAGTCATTTATTTATACAAAACTTCTAAGAATTAATACTTTAATTGCAATCAAATAGTATTGCGATTCATTGCAATCGGATTTGTCGACGACAGTAATGAGTCGACTCTCATTGAAGTCGTGCGGAATATAACCCTTTGGTTTCAAATTCTTGCGGTTCATGTCATGAGAATCGAGTAAATAATACTTTCCGTCGGCGACGACCGCATAACTGAAGTTCAAAGAAGTGGCCGAAGGTTTTAGAGGAATAACTGATTGAAATGTTGGACACTTGACTTCAGAATTGGTTTGGGATCTGATGGATTTGGGATAATAATGAACACTCGACACAAAACCCAGTATTAGAAAGAGTGGTAACACTAAAATTGATTGCATTTTAGTCTTATTGATGACAATCTTCTACTAATTGTGTGATAATTGAATAGTAATTCAGTTTAAATAAGTCTTTGATTTAAAATTTTTGAAAACTTTTTAATGAATTCTATTTTAACGAATGTTTTTCTATTGAAGTAAATCTCGCGATAAATTGTGTACAGAATTTTGAACTAAAATTTCATTCACTCCTATTTGTAGTTAATTTCTAATAATTTTTATTCAAAACTTGTTTATAATTTTATACATTTTATTAATTTATTGATACAAATAACTTTTTGAATGAGAAATGAGTTGAAATCAATGCAAATCTGTTTCAAATTATAAGTTTTTAGTTCTAATAAAAGTAAGAGAAGAAATCGTTATTTAGGTATAGATATAGATATCAATAATTTAATGGTTTGGAACTGAAAAGAGACTTCCCCTTTAACTAACATATTATAAAAGGTGTCTTTAATACCTATGAAATTTAATCGTTAATCTCTTTTCATACCCAAAGTTTGGACTCCAAACCATTCAATTTATTTTGAATAAAATCAAAACAAAACCAAAATTCGCGCCAAAAGTTTATCCAAAACGTCATATGATTTTTATTTACAAACAAATCAGAGAATAATAATAACAATTATTATTGTTTTGATTTAAATTAATTTTAATTTCAATTAATAAACTGTTGTTTAATAAAAAACAATGAATATATTACGACACAAGTCATGGCACGTCCGCAACAGAAATAATATAAATCGCGTTAAAAGAGATGAAGAAAAGGCCAGAAATGAAGAGTTGGAGAAAGAAAAGAGAATCGCTTTGTCTGAAAGCGAGAGAAGAGTACAACTTCTTAGACAACGATTGTCTTCAAAAAATGGTTCCAATTCTAAGACCGATGAGATGTCAAACGTCGGGACACATTTGGATGTATTCCAAGACTTCAGCGACAAAATTAAAACCAAAAATAAAGACAACGAAAAAGAAATTAAAGACGAAAAAGAAAAATATGAGAAAAAGACCGGAATTTTACAGTATTTGGTCGACAAAGACATCGATGGCCAACAAAATTGGTATTTGGATTCACACGAAAAAAGGATGAAATTGACCGACACTTCAACTGAAGAGAAATTTTCCGAAAAACTATTGAAAGACATTAAAACTAAGAAATTTAATGATCCGATTGAAGACATGAAAAGATATTTAGATTTAATGAAACCAAAGACTGATTCAAAGTCTGTCTCTAAACAGAAAAATAAGAAACCGTTGGAAACGATTAAAACAAAACACAAGAAAAACAAAAAACATAAAAAACATAAAATGAAGAAAAGAAAACATTCTTCGACCGATAGCTCTGATTCTGAGGACAAAAGTGTTAACCAAATGTCAAAAACTTTGGAGAAATTAAGAGCCGAAAGACTTAACAGAGAAAAAGTTGAAAGAGAGAGAAGTCGAGCACTTCTTTACGGTCATAAAGAGACTGAAGTGATTCTCGACGACAGACTTCGCAAATATAACTCTCAGTTTAATCCAGAAATCGCTAAACAAAATGAAAAATTACTTCATTCCCTTTAAATGTTATAAATAAGTATTTTTAATCTAATATTAATTAACTGTATATTTAAACTCAATTTTTATCTATTATTTAAATAAATAAAATTTTAAAGAAAATCCATTTTTTCTAATTATTTAAGAAATGAAAAATATTTTCAATAATTTATTTAAATTATTTGAAAACTAATTATTTATTTTATTTTATATTTAATAAAAGATAAAATAAAAATCCACTCTAGTTATTATTATAGTTTCACTCTATTATTCAGTGTATTATTCAGTGTATCATTCAGTGTATCAGTGTATCATGATCATTTTATGATCATTTTATAGACAACTTTATAAAAGAATGATAAGTAGAATACGATTCTGTTATTCATTACAAGAATAAAGTTTTGTTTTGAAGACATGAAGACGTCATTCAATGTTTACTAAATAACAGATGTTTTAGTCTGACGTGTATTCAATTATTTCAATTTGAAATTTTCAAATAATATTCAAATTATATTTTCATTAATTAATTTCGTTTAAAACAAATACAAACAAATGTTGAAATCTGTTATATTAATGGGTGGACCACAAAAGGGTTAGTCTTCTCTTGTCTTTCACTCACAAATAACTTTCAATTAATTAATGGTTAGGCACTCGATTCCGTCCCCTTTCTTTTGATAGTCCCAAACCACTATTCCCTGTGGGAGGCCTTCCAATGGTTGAGCACCTGATACAGGCCTGTGCTCGAGTTGAAGGCATGAAAGAGATATTTCTAATCGGTTATTATCAGAGCCAAACTATTTGTCAATTTGTTGACTCAATGACCAGAAAGTATTGCACAACAGTTAGATATCTGCAAGAATTCACACTTTTGGGAACTGCCGGAGGAATATATCATTTTAGAGACCAAATTCGTGTCGGAGATCCGGACGCAGTCTTTCTTATTAATGGCGACGTTTGCGGAGACTTTGCTCTCAAAGAAATGCTTGAATTTCATCGAAATTTAGGGAACAATAATTTGATTACAATTATGGGAACCGAAGCCACTCGTCAGCAGTCATTTAATTATGGTATTCATCACTTGTTTTAAATATAATTTGACTTATTTTGTATTCAAAGGTTGTATCGTTGAGAACAGAGACACACACGAAGTGTTGCATTACGTGGAGAAGCCCTCGAGTTTCATCAGCACAACCATCAATTGTGGCGTTTATTTATTCAATTTAGATATTTTCCATTTTATCGGAGAAATATTCAAAAGAAGACATAACGAACTTCTGGTCATTAATGGCGGCGATTCTATTGAGACGTTTGTCAATGGAGTGAATGGTATTTCTAATGGAGAGAATTCGACCATAGAATGCATTTCTTTGGAAGAAGACGTTTTGATGCCTCTCTCACAGAATAAAAGTGTTTATGTGTTTCGAAGCCCTCAGGAGTGGTGGAGTCAAATAAAAACTGCGGGCTCTGCCATTTATGCCAACAGAAACTATTTAAAGCTTTATCGCAAAACAAACCCCAATTTATTGAGTGTTGACATCCCTTCGGGACCTAAAATTATTGGCGATGTATTTATAGATCCCTCGGCTTCTATCGATTCGACGGCAACCGTTAGTTTGAAAATTAACAGAAAATAACTTTTATTCATATATTTTAATAACAAAATAATTTGATTACAGATCGGACCCAATGTTAGTATCAGTGAAGGCGTCAAAATAGGGGCCGGCGTTAGGATTCGGGAATCAATTATTTTAAAAAATGCGACAATTCATGACCACTCAATTATAATGCACTCAATAGTGGGATGGAATTGTACTATTGGTTTGTGGTCTAGAGTTGAGGGCACTCCTTGTGATCCGAACCCGAATAAGGCGTTCGCCAAAATTGAAAATCAGCCACTTTTTAATGGTGACGGAAAACTCAATCCATTAATAACTGTTTTGGGTAAATATCACTAATAGTTTAAAAATTGTGAATTAATTGTAAAAATGTTCTTAAAAAAGGTTCAAACGTTCAAATCTGTTCCGAAATAATTGTTCTCAACTCAATTGTATTGCCGTTTAAAGAACTCAACAGAAGTTATAAAAATGAAATAATACTTTAAAACTATAAAACATTAAATCAACAAAAAAATAGTCTTAAAAATAAACAAAACATTTTGTAATATATATCGGAAGACAAAATGATTTCGGGTTTAAATAAAACCCATTTGTGAATACAATTCGTGCTGTTCTTTGAGCAGTTGTCTAACCTTTTAATATAAAAACTTTAATTAAATTTAATTAAAATATATTTCTTAATACCTTTTTGATGGCTTCAGTGAATACCTGTGCCTGAGATATGAAAGACAAAGGAATGGAATCATAAGAGTGGACAGACTGTAAATGTCGACTCAAAACGATATCCATTTCAACAATTTCTTTGTGAATACTTTCTCTCAAATCTTGAATTTTTGAGAGATTAGAGACCTCTTCTTCAGTCAAATTCAAAGATTCGTTATATTTTTGTGAAGACATTTTCGCCATTTTTTGTGACTGATGTCGATATAAGTCAAGGGATAGTTTAAGACTTTCTATGGCCACAACGAGAGCCGATTCAATAAAATTTTTATTGGTTTGGTTCTCGACTTGCGATACATTTTGCTTATCATCAGATCCTAAGAAATCTTTTGAGTGGATGACTGACTCATTTGAACCACTGACTACTGTTCCCACAAGAGTTGTAGTACTCGACGATAATTCCGATGATAAGTCATTGGATGTATCGCTCAAATGATCCGAAATACAATTCTGCCGCTGAAATGTATTGCGTTTTGAAAAATGAGACAAATTATCGCTATTCTTATCGATAGAATTGATTTGTTCGTCATTTTTATCAAAGGAAGACATTTCCATATTAATGTCGGGAATGGGAGTCATTACCGGCGAAGGAGTCTTAGGAAAAGCGAGAGGATCGCCGTCTGTATCTAATTTATAAGACTTTGTGCCAATAATAAGGCGTTTGGAAGACAATTGGTTTTGTTGTTCCTTTCCCTGACTCTCCAAAAACTTTCGATTCGCCGGATTTAATATACTATCGCTTTGAGGCGATGGTAGTGAAGAACTACACGAAGAGGTAATTATTTCGGGTAATTCTGTTTTCATTATCGATTCTTTGCTGTTTAGCCTTTTTTGGAAGCGATCATTGATTGGACCACAACTATAACTTCTTTCTCTAAAATCTATTTTCAAATTCAAGTAATGAAAAACTTAACCAAAAATAGAGCAAAGATTTGAAAAGAAGATAAAAGTCATAAAATGAAAGTTGTTTTTAAGGAATTTTATTAAATGACAAAAGAATTATAGAATTTAGAAATGATTACAACCAATAAACCAATAAATAAAAGATAAGTTTTATTTTAAGTGAAATATAATTATCAGATATTATTTGACGGATAATAAAAGATATGTCGAATAGAAATGACATTTTTGTTCAGAATTTTATTCGTTACAAAATAGCGACAAACCTGTTGTAGGATAAGAAGTCGAAGAAGAAAGACTTGGAATGTCGTGAATGCCATACATTTTTCGGACATTATCTGCATTAACCCCTTTTGCCGAAGAGGGAGATTCAAAAAAACGTTGAGGGATTCGATTAATAACTTGGTTTTGTGACTGATAACCAAAACCGAGCGATAATAACAGTTCCTCCGGATCTTCACGTCTTGACTCCAATAAGGAATCGATACTCGAAATACTGGACACAGAAATCTCGGAATTAAAACTATTGTATCTATTGTTGAGAGCAATCAAATCCATGGCTCGCATATTATGATAACTCCTTCTTCTGGAGGTGTGATCTCTTTGATTGGTCACTGAATTAGAAACCGATTGACTGGTATTTAAGATATCGTCAGTCGTTCTAAAATTGTTGTCAATAAATCCATTTCTGTCGATCCATTCACTGACTCTTTCATTAATAGCTTTGTCTTTATAGCTCTCCATTTGATTAATAAATGCAAGTCTTTTATCTCTATATGTTTTAATGGCTCTAAACTTATTATCAGCGCTCGAATTACTTCTGACTATTTCAAGGATGTATTTAAGACAATCAATTGGTTCAGACTTATTCCAAGCATCGAATCTTTTATTATTATGTGTTTGAAATGACCAAAATTTTACATCAAAATTATCATTTGGTTCTGATTTTGTTGAGTTATTTTCCAATGAATTTGCAAATAATGTAAAATCAAAGCAATTGTTTGTTTTGTATAACTTTTCGTTTTTCAAATGTTTTTCATTAATACTTAAATTTGATAAAAATACTGGAATTCTCGACTGTTTTCCGTTCAAATATTTTGAGCCATACTTTTTCCAAAACTTTTTATTTGTTTGCTTTTTCTCTTGAAAATAGTGATTATTATTGTGATTATAATTGTTCTTGATCAATTTACTGTAGACAAATCGGGGAATTCGAGAGGATTTAATGGAAGCACTCAAATAATCAAAAGGAGTCGTCGTTTCATTCATAAGAAATTTGTCGATTCTTTTGATTTTTCTTCGGAAAAACCGAGAAATTAGTTTTTTAAATATATTTGAGGAAAATGTCTAAAAATCTGTAAATTTTGATGAATAGACAATAAATCAAAATCAATAAATAAATAATAAATTATAAATGTTTGACATTAACTATAATTATAATTATCGACGTTTAAAATCCAGACTCATTTAAGAGCAACAAATAAACTAAAATAAAATAAATATTTATTTCAAACAAATCGGAAAATTTTCAACAAAAATAAATATAAATTCATTGAAAATAAGAACAAAATTTAAATCAATATTTAAATTAAATTCAGTTCTGATCTGATTATTTGTAAAGAGTTTACAAGAATTAGATTAAAATGAAATTCTGTTTCCAATTCAGTACTAAAATAACTAAAGAAAGCGATTATTATTGGAGTCAATTGTCAGTCCTTTCGAGAATATTATCTGAAAACTACTGAATCATTGAATGAATGAATTGTCAGTAGTTTTTATGCGTATAATAAACGCAGTCATAGAAAAATACAACAATTTTGATGTCTTTTTCCTTTAATATCGATTATTGGATTATAAATCAAATAAATTGTATTTTTTCGGTCATTTCTTTCTTTAAATATACTTATTTTGTTGAGAAAAATAAAGCCTTAATTCAAAGATCACATTAATATCGATAATATTTTTTTTCTAAATGGATTCATGGCTTTCATATTTTTCGTTTATATTGAAACATGATTGACCATGCTCACTCATTTGCTCACTATTCTCAACATAAATTCAGCTCTAAAAATGATGATTTTTTTACTAAATTATTAAGAATTAAATAAATGAAAATAAATTCAATGGAAAAATTCAATTAAATGCAAAACAAGAAATTAAATAAAATTGAATAAAAAAGTCATCACTTCTAAGACATTGGATTAAATGACTTAAAGGAAGTATTAATAAAAATTACTTTCAATCATATGTTATATAAAAGTCGACTCTATTTCTATGTTAACATTAAACGCAGTTTTCATTCAAATTATTTTAATGTTTAAAACAATAATCGATTTGAAAATCTTTTGATCAAAAATAAGATTAAATCAAAATAAGAAAAACTCACCGAAAAATAATTGTCTAAAAAATGTCAAAAACATAAGTCATTTGAAGGAATAAATCATTGAAAACAGAATTATAAACAGAAAAACATTGAAAACATTTTGAATTGCATTACGTCTGTTCCTGAGCTCAGTATGACTATCACTGAGCAGTAACTGTTGTGTATCGGTTTGTGCTCAGAGTCAGAGCCACACTTCGATTGACACGGAGTAAGTCTGAAATGTTTTCTCATTAATAATGATAATTATTATCCGAAGTAATCAATCAATCGATAAATATTTGATTCGTTATAATTAATCTGTTTTTGTGACTAAAATTCCACTTATTTTTAGATAACAATACATATAATGAGAGTCTCTTATCTTCAGATAAAACTTTTTTTTACGAGTGATTAATGTTTTTAGCGATTATTTTATGATTTGATTGTCAGACACTTAGAGCGACACTCGATCTAAGTTTGAAGTATAATTGATTCAACCATTCATTCATTCATTCATTGGTTTCCCTGAGTTTTTATTATATTGATTTAATTCAAGGATTGTTTGAATCGTTAGTAAAACCGCTGGAATTTATTGCACTTTTTGTTCCGTTTATATTAGATATCATTTCTCTCCCAACAAATGCCAGAAAGACTTCCGTTCATTTATTCTTCAAAAAGGGAGGCTTTACTCTCAAATTTAAACAGTGACCAAGCTATCTTTACTTAACTAAACCAATTAAACACAACATTTAAATACAAGTTTATTATTCCTGATAACCGCAGAACAGAATTTTTTTTAAAAAAAAGCTTTAAGTGACTTAACTTAAGAAAAAGTTTCGTTAATTTTGTTTATTTTGTCACTCATTTTAAAGGATATTATTTTGTGAAGCGTTTGAAATGTTTTCAAAAAGAAAATAGTTTTTCATTTTTGACACTTTCTTTTCTTTCTTTCTTTTTTGAAACCAATTTTATGCTTTAAAAGTGTTAAACAAATATTAACTTAAAAGCGTTTTAATTAGAATTTATTAACGATTCAAATGTGAATTCAAAATACAAATAAAAGTTCTATAAATATAATTATAAATTCTATACAATAAACAAATCGATATTAATATTAATATTAATTCTTAAATACTTTCATTGAATAAATTCATTGAAATTCTATATTATTTATAGAAAACTTCGTTTAAATATATTTAACAAATAATCGTTATTTACATGAATTAAACAAATAATAAGTTAATGAGAATTATATTTAAAATTACAGATAAGTCGTCAGTTTTTGGCACAAGAGATGGACCGCAGGAATGCTCTAAAGTTAACGCAATTCATGTGTCAGAGTTAGGAAAAGGACGGCAATCAGTGTTTCACTTATTCTGATCAAAATGTTTTGAGAAGCGACAGATCTAAAGAAAAGTCTCTTTATTTGATCGGACGGTTGTATCAGATTTCTTGTGAACCAATGTTTTCTCAAATACAGTCCATTCCATTCATTAAACAAGTCTTCGCTCAAATTGAGTTTATTTTCATCCATTCAATAATGACTTGAAAATTGATATCTAAGAGTAAATCCTCTCTAATAGCGAAGGCAAAGATCACCGGCGCTCACATTTAAAGTGAGTCGACTGTATATTCATATATTTTGAGACAATACAGACCTTTATTTGTCATAAGACTCATAACTGCAAATATACTCAGAAAAGAGCAAAGAATAGAGTAGTAAAGCATTATTTATTCTGTGCTAAAACTGATAATTCAATTATCGATTTGACGGCGAACTAATGGAATGAGTTCTTCCCTTTCCATTCGCTCTAATATTTCAATAAGACGTCTATTAAGAGATTGTTTCGCTTCTAAACAGTTGACATCATTTTCATTCATTTCTCTGTCTTTGAGATCATTGAGAAGAGTTGCTTCAAATAAGTCTAAAAGGTTAGTGGTTGGGCTCTGTTGACTCGCAAAATAGGGCAGGTAATGATCCAAACCACAGATTGTCGCTAATTGTCTCCAATCGTTTTGATCATTTCGTGGAAGATCTAAATGAGCGGCAATGGATAGTCTGAGACCAATATTAGACTCGTCGTAGAGTTTAATGACTCGATCTTTGACTTGTTTTTTATCAAAATTGTTATAATAATTATCTTGTTTTGAGTCGTGGCTATAATTGATTAAAATTGAGTTATCAAAACATCTGTCGTTTCCATTATTAGAGTTTTGCCAAACTTTTATCTCATAATTGAATTTTGAATGACTGCCCGAAACAACGGCGCCGTTAATTATAATAAAAGAACAGTGAAGAAGTCCATTCGGTCCGTTATTCCATAGATGTGTCAAGGGCACTTCTGCCCTTTTCATTCCCTTAACTTTTCCTTCAATGGGAGTCATAATTTCGAGACAGAGGGGACCCGAATTAGAATAGAGTTTAAAAACAGTATTTTGTTCTCCGATTTTTGTCAGTCGATTATTGGACGCTTCGTTAAGAAAGTTGAGTCTCGACGAAGAGATGTTATCGTAAATATAAACTCTTAAAAGATGTTCAGCCGAAGAGAACTGTTCGATCGAAAGCGCAAAGTTTAGAGATTTGGTTAAACCTAATTCACGAATCAGTGGCGAAGAAATTCTATTTTTAGTGTCATTTGTGTCGTGAATAAGACTCTCTTCTCTCAAATGATTATAATTTTTAAATTTATTTCTCGGATTTGTTTCCTTTCGGACACAAAACAGATATTTTCCGCTCAAATTTGTTGATAAATATATAAATTTAGAATCAATTTCGACAAAACAAGAAGTGTTGAGATCTTCCTCTCCATATCTTAACACTTCGATCCAATTCTGACTCGATTTCAATTGAGAACTTTTGATGTTTTCCTGCCATAAAATACTCAAATTTTTGGGCACTTTTCGAGCTCTGAGTGATAGGCAGTGTTCAACGCATACAACCAATGGTCGATTCAGATCTATAGTACCATAATTACCAATAATTATTACAGGACTTAAAGAGCTGACTCCGGGACAGCGCGACTCCAAATCTATTCCATAATATATCGAAAGATTATCATCGATGGTATTCGAATTCAAGTCTATGGCGTTCGGAGGGATATATAATCCGACGCCTAATTGAGAGGTAAACGAGAAATATCCGGTACTCGACATCTCTTCACTAACTTTTATATGAATTAAATGTCTTAAGTCAGAGGTTTGCGTCAATTCGTTTGAACCGGTATTTGATTGATTTGGACTTATTCTTGACATCTGAGGAGTGTTTGCTGTCAAATGAGATGTCGGGGGTGGAGACGGACTCTTATTTAAAATGATGGGCTCCGCATAATCGGGTTCGCTGTCATTATTGTCATCTTCGCTGGTAGTGATGGTAGCGGTGGTAGTTGTGGTGGCCATAGACATGGCTGAGGTAGGCTTTAGTTTAGGCGTTCCAGAATTGGATGCATTTAATTGATTAAAAGAGGATTGACTGCAATTTATTGGATTATTGTGAATGAGATCAGAGTTGGCACTACTCATAGTATGAGGAACTGAAGGCAAAGGATCACATCTGACCACAAAATGGTCCAAAAGATTTGTATTGCAGTCATTGAGTCTGGATATCAATTGGCACTTTTCAGGCCCTCCATTTCGAATGAGGTCCGGTTGCTGTTGATTCTGTTGTTGTAGTAGAAGAAGCATTGCCTGTCCGTCTTCACCGACTCTCTCTTCTTGTGATTGACTCCACTCTTGATTTTTAATTTTCTTTCGTTTAAGTAAAATGAAGACAAAGACAATGAATAGAAAGAGAAAAGTAGTTGTAATGATAATTGACATCAAATAAATTTGTTGTTCGTTGTACGCGACTCCGCTCTCCTCCCGTTCCTTTCGTTGGAGTTGATAGAGATCTGATGTATGGGAAGAGCAAAATATTTACAATCATAACGTCTTTCCCAATGACTATTGAATAGTCTTTTCTGATATTATCTTTGAGGGGAAATGCATTTTAGTGCCGACTGTTTTCAGAGGAAATGGATATACAGTAAGAATGAGAGAAATCGAGAGAAGGAATCTTAACGCAAATATTTTATAGCACAGCATAAAAATGAAAAATAAGACAAAATGAAGGGAAAAGTGAAAAAAGCCGATCGAAAGTAGTGACAAGACGTCAGTTTGTGTGTACAGAAGTTGTCTTCAGAATAGAATATATTGGGGGACTGGCATGTGATGGCATTTTGATGATCACACAAAGTGGTGTGCAGTTAAGATATATACGATGTAAACGACGCAATACTAATGCTATGCTCTGCAGTCATACATCAAAATGTATAGCATAAGAGGCTCTGAATAAGGGATGACTGACTTAGAGTGTTGTGATGCCTTTCCAGTGAATGGCCTCCACTGTTTCAATGACTACACCATCACTGGTCTACACCAGTGATGCACTTAATGGTCTGTGAGCTCTACAATCAGATACATAGTTAGCAAAAAGAAAGACATAAAACCAGTTAAAGACAGTATATATAGAGTATGAAAAGTATAGAAAGGGAGGCATCAAAAGCACAGAAAGGCATAGGAAGGAAGGGATCGCTATTGACTGATAGGACACTATGAGAAATGGCTCACAACTACTCTAAAACTTGAGTTTCGCACAAAAGCAGTGACTCATTCTTATAAAAACTGGAGAACAGAAGCGAAGAGATGTTAAGAGTATTGAAGAGTAGACATGAAAACATCCCTCCATCGCATGAATTACATCAAAATAACAATATATCAAAAAGTTTTCAACTGTTTCTTTGACAGAACATCAGTGAAATGCCTTCCCAGAGCCCAAATCGGGAATCTATTTGCGAATTAATATACAAGAAAAAGGTTTGGGTCGACACTGGAATCGCAATTCGATGATATCTTCCGCTCTTTTGGTCAAATGACACGACAATCGTTGTGTAGTCAAACCATTAGCTCTAATTTTGAAAGAGTGCTAATACTTTGCTTTACTCATCACTACAACTATGAGTTAGTCTAAAGTCATTATGCAATGAACCCCAAACCCTATTAACTTTTATATGAGTCGAGCATTAGATTTACAAACTTTTAGGAACACTAAAAGTGAATCGCATTCAGCGATAAAAGTAGTGTTGAATTGCATTCAATCTTAAATCTCATTCATATTCATTCCTAAATTGGTTTATGTTTATGTATTTTTAGGGTATTTTTACAATTTTATGCTTTTAAGGGCTGAACCGTATCTTTCCATAGCTTTATGTCTATCACTGGATTCACATTAAAAAATTGTCAAAAGTTTTTCATAGTATTCAAAGTTTAAGCACTGAATATATCGATACTAACCATAAATTGACACAAATTTATTGGGATATTAGACTATTGTATGACTCAAATCAGGAATAACTCAGGATATGAATCAAATCAAATAAAGTGAATGATATAAAGCGTGGCTTCAATTTACGACTAACTATAAAATTACATCAAAACTACACAAAAAGATCACAAACAGATCCCAACGCAATCTTAAACTCAAACTCATTGCTGTCCATCAATGTTAGGTTGTGCTCACTGTCATGACTCACTTCTTGACAAATATTAATTTTGTGTCGACTATAAAATGTCGAATCAATTCAGGGAATCACAGATTTGTGGAACAACTGGTTTTGGAAACCAGAATCTCTTAGTTTGTTAGACAATCACTGAAACCAGAATAAAGACTACAACTCAGATATAAAGTATTAAATTCAGGATAAAAGCTTCCGAACACTGAAACCGTGAGAAAGTGCTTCCGGTGGGGAACAGAATAACAAAATTTAATATTAATTGAATGGGTTTTTGTCAATAACTCAATAACTTTTAGGATTTGATATAATTTTTAAAAAGGACAAAATATGGAAAACTTACCTAATTTTCTACACATTCCACCCGTGCAGTTCTTTATTAGAAAGTCATGACCAGAACAATGCTGTCCACCATATTTGGGGGGAGGATTACTACAGATACGTCTTCTAACCTAAGATAACAATTTAAACATTCATTAAAAATGATTAATAAAAATGATTTAAAACATTCAAACCTGTGAACATTCATGAGAGCAAGTGGACCAAGAACCTATTAATTAAATAAATAGTTAATAAAGTAAAGCAAAACGAAATTCTCCTCTCATTTAAATATAGAAGAGTTGGGATGACTTACTCCATGAGGTCCACGAACCGTGAATTGGGGAACAGATTACACTGCAATCACTTGTTTGGGTTGACTCTCCTTCACAATACTGTCCGCTATTCACTGGTTTCGGATTACTTCAAACATAATATAAGTCTTAATTAATTTCGAGTTAAAAATGATTTACTTTTTTTCCCTAAGATTTTAATGAAAGGCTCGGAATTTGAAATATTATTAATATTCTTATATTATATAATATATTCTCATTTAGTGAGGATTCAAACCTTCAATTATTTTCATTAAAAAAAATGTAAAAGTATTCCTTAAAATATGTATTAAAGCAATTCATTGAAAACAAAATGTTTAGAAAATTTTAAGATATTTGTGAAACTAAAATGGTTTGACTTAAAAGAAAGTTAATATTTTGCGGCAAAAGTTATTTGATTTTCTGGTTTTGTATGAGTTTTGTCAAAATAGATTCACATTTGAGTTAAGAGTTTTTCAAATTATTAAGAGAAGACTTGAAAGTATCGATCGTTTTATCGTTTTGAGTAAAATCTCTAATGAAGTCATATTGAAAATCAAGTGAAAGCCTTAAGTCTTATAAAATTGTTTATTATTTTTCTTATTCTGTTTAATGATTTATATGCCATAACTGTTATTTTAATATAAACCAGAACTTAACCAAAACTAACCATTATTTTCAATGTGTGTCTAACTCTAACACATTTAAGAACTGCTTATAATAACATTAATAAAGTTTAAGTTATTATAAATAATATTTTATAGACATGAATAATATTCACCTGCAATAACGTATTCTTTTTTGTGAGCCTCGACCACATTTATTTGTGGCAGTACAAGAGGACCAGGAGCTCCAACTACTCCATCCGCCATTCACTGAAATGTGTTGAGTAATAGGATTAGAGATTTTATTGTATTTTTAGTTAAGAATTAGTTTTGAAGACTATTTGAAGAAATGTTATTCACTTCTGATTGTAATTCAAAAGCGACTAAAAGTCAAAAAAGATTAGAGTTTGAGAGAAGAGAGAGTATTGAAGAGAGAGTATAGAAGAGAGAGAAGAGGATTAAAATGTGAACTCAATCACAAAATGTGGTCGAAGTCTCACCAAAAACAGTCAATTGGGCCGATTCGCTATATCTAACACCGGCCGGGTTTCGCACAGCACAGGTATAATTAGCCTGATCTGCGAGGGTCACCTCTTTTATTATTAATGAGGAGTCGTGTCCTATGAAATAATTTCGGTGATCTATTGACAAGTTGTCAGGTATTAGATCTGAATTTGAATCCCAGGGCTGATGCGCTCCACCAGAGCTCGCATTTATCACTTCACCATTTTTGAGCCAAAACAAAGTTGGCTTTGGATCGCCTTCGGGGGGCAGACATGTGAAACTGGTTTGAGAGTTAAGCCCTACGGTCTGCGAAAGCGGTTCATTGATGAAGTGCTTACGTAGAACTGTTACCAATTTATGGTCGAAAGATATTCAAATCAAAATTAAAATCAATAAATCAATTATAAAATCAAATAAAAATCAAAATAAATATAATAATAAACTCAGTATAAAAAACAAGAAAAAAAGGTTTAAAGCAAAACAAAATCAATTACTTAAGGATTGAATCGATTTAAAGCTGTTTATGACATAAACCTAACAAAAGTTCAAACAAAAAGGAAAAAACAATTGAAAAGATAATGAAAAATGAATTAAAAGGAAGTCAATAAAATGTGATCAAAAGACATATCTTAGAGAGTGATAGTCTTATTGAAGGGATAAGTGTTGTGAATATGAAGGGATGATATGGCTCTGCATTTAGCAAAAGATATATTACACGCATTAACTAAAGTTATTATAGTTTAAGGGATTAAATCGATTAGATATTGATTGATGTCGAGCCCAACCAAAGATGCACTGCTATTGTGCGTTGGGATGTTGTGAATGCATAGAGAGAAAGGAATGGCATAAACGCTAAGGCTTTTGGGAAACACAATAGGAAGAGACGCTAAACTCAATGAAAGGGGAATTGAATGAAATGCCGTTACATAAAACGATTAGAGTTTCGCTTTGGATGTCTTTTTAGGATGTTTTGGATGTTGTGCTCAACTGATGAAATACTGACTCTGACTCTGACTCTCCGTTACAGACAGAGCAAAGAGAAAGCGGTGAAAATCAATTATATTAAGTGCATTGAGTTATATCTGTGTTTGACGTTATAATTGATTGACGGCAATAGTGGTTCTCTGCCTTCAGATGCTTTTCTCTGTGCTCTGCCCGTTCCAGTTGTGGAACAGCCCATTCCGATTACACCATATAAAGCAATTCATACGAAACACTGAAATCGCATAAAGAGATACAAAACTGAAGACAATGGGAACCAAAACATTTCTAAAGCATTTGTGAGTAAATTTCAACAATAGATTCAAAGATAAGAAGAATAGAACAGACATTAACTTCACAACAATTTCAGTGATTAATTAAATGAGAAGAACTTAATCTATTGTAAACTTTAGAGCAAAATAAGACTCCTTGCTCCTTTAATCAAATTTACTAGATGTGAAACTCTGACAAATTTATCCGTAATTTAAGCAATATTTGAGTGAAATGAGGTTTTGAGTAGAGAAAGGGCCTAGAGCAATTTCTAAATTGTATTTGTTTTCAGTGAAGCCACAAAAAACATGACCAAGATTAGTGGTATGTCAATGAATGTCAATTTCAAATGATTTAGTAGTGAAAATCAACTGATATGTTGAGCTCAAGTCAATGTCTGTCAGTACTAACAAAGCAGTGGTAGAGAAGATCATTGAAGTCTTTTTAAAGGAAATTAAAGCCTATAAAAAGTCCATATAAAGCATCCAATCGTTAAGAAAAGGCATTTGTGAGCAGCAGTTCAACTGTTACTGAGTTTATGCGAGAAAAGCGATACTCTTTTGCCTTAAATTAATGTTTGTATTGTTTTCTGCTTTTCTAAACATTTGACACTTCATTTATGTTAATATTATTGAGTTCTTATAAAAACAAATTATTAATAAATTTAATCTCAATATTTACACGAAAATAGTATCGTTGCGCGACGGCTCACAATTTGCTGGTGTCCGCCGTAGGCATTACACCAACACTGGTATGGAGTGGTATATCCAGCCTTTGCGTGTTCGTCGATGTCATTCTTAGACACTTCCAAATCGAGTTCAATCTGTAAATTGACATTCAATTCAATGTTAATATAAAACTCCATTTAATTCAGAAAAAAATAGAACAGAATTAAGAGAATGAAAAAAGATATGTAAAGTATGAGTAAACCCATCCATACAATTATGTACTCGAAATTCATATAATTAAAGTCTGACAGTAGTTCTGATTAAATGAAATATTAATATTAATGTAAATAAAAATGTTTACGATTCTAATTCCTGTTTGTGGGTCCACATAATTGTGTCCGTTTTGTTTGTCCTGGATGCTTCTTTCATCGCCTGTTCATTAATAATTCAAACAAATGTTTACTTAACTAATAGAATATTTGTTGTAATATTTAATTGAAGCCAAATTAGCCTCAGATGACTGACCCGTATTACAGCTAAACCAGGCTTTCAGTGCATTCAATGTTCTACAGCGAAGAACAGCCGATGAACTGTGTTTCCCACGAATTATAAATGAGTCGGTCGGCTCCTCTTCGAAAGAGGGACCATTTCCAGCATTGGCACCACTGTTGGCACCGGCAATACTTCCACTGTTTATTACTTCTGGAATATAAAATAATAAAAAGTGTGATAAATGTGAAAACGGCACAACTCTTCCTCATTCATGCTATGAGTTCTGTTATATATTATGAAAATATATTTTATATTCTCTGCATTTTTTTAATAAAAATATTTTGTCATAACTTCTGTTATTTTGTGAATTTATGTTAATTCTAATAAAATTTTATTAAATCTTTTTTAGCAAAAATTTCTCTCAGAAATAGTTTAAGAATTTATTTTGAGTATATCCTTATATAAGGTATGCCATAAAAAATCTTTCAAAGAATTTAATATCACATCAGAAGTCGACATTCAGTCGATGACATATACGCAACGATGACTTCGATATTATTCACTGCCTTATCATCGATGGCTTAATTCAAATCAAACGAAACGAGTTTTTTCTGCAAAATAATTATCTCTTTTCACTTCTCGTTTTAGTTTCGTTTCAGAAAAAAACTTTTCTCAGATAACAATTGAGAAAATACTGACGACTGTTCCCATAAAAGTCAGTAATTTTGATGTCTAGAGACTCAATATTTTCAGGTCTAGACTTAAGAATATAAGAATTGTATGCAAATAATAAGCATTAGTTTTACAAAAATTTCTAAAATATTCCCTTTTTTTGGATAAAATATATATATAAGTGAATGAAAAATTGTAAAACTATTGACTTATAATACGTTAAAATTTATTCAAATATAATCTCATGTTTTTGTGTGCGTTTATGTCTGCACAGAATAAAATGTTTTGCGTTTTTGCTTTTCGTGATCTTCTTTTGCTTTTTGGTTGAAGTCATTGAATGCAATAATTTCTTTGAGTGCATCTCATTATATCATTTTTGGGCAAATGATTCAAACGATTATTTTTGGTGGACTCACAATCATAGGTTAGGACTGACTCTTCTCTCAGGCGGTTCAGAGATGATAATAGAGTCGGAGAAAATGCTAGCGTTGAGATAAAAGATGAATTTCAGAGCATATGATAAGTTAAAGGCAAGTCGACTGTCTGTTCGACTGAATGAGTGGTCCGAGAGAGTAGTGCTCTGAAACCGGCATCACTGGTATCACTGCTATTATAGAGTTATAACTATTGTATGTACGCTAAAGCAAATATTAGTGACTCTGAGGGCCCACAGCTGTGCAGTTGATTACTTAAAACTATAAGATTTAATGGACTTAAGTTTTGCGAAGAGAAGAGATTTTTGTTCGTTTGAGGCTTCAGGCGTTTCAACTCAACTCAACTCAACTCTATGTTGAAAAGAGGGCCGAATTCGGGGGCAAAACGAAGGGAAACACTAATTATATAGGAATGCAAAACATATACTCGAGAGTTGGCGACCGAGTAATGCGAGACTGCCTTAAGTAATGATAAGATCTGCCTCAAGCTATTAATGCACCGACTCTTAGGAGAAACATAACTGAGTTTTTCTTAACTTAGCATTTCTTAGTCTACACCGGGAATACTCCCTCCTGGACCAGGATTTGCCTCACTTTACACATTGTGGACAATATTTCGGCTCCAGTGGTAGTCCCTATCATTTCGTCTAATGGTTTGATAAGAATCACAGACAGAGACATAACTTTCTCACAAAAAGGAGTTCAACCAATCGTCACAAAAGTGAAGAATTGAGTATCAGTTCAATGAATTTTGAAGACAACTCTGATTTGAATCACAAAACAAATCCAATATTGAAATAAAGTGACTCTAAATGCATGAGTTTTTGTTTGTATAGCGATTAGACTAAGCATTAATCAAATAAACCAAATCTCAACTCATGTTTTGCAGTCGATTTCAAAAAAAAGTTTTATTTATATAAAAAGTCAAAATAAGTGAAAGCAAACATAGTTTTACCTGAATTTGTAACACTTCTGACTACTTTTGATTTATGTTTGCCATTAATTCTTCTCTCTTTCCGTTGATTATAACTCGAAGAATAGGAGTTCACTAATAATTGTGGCCAATTGGATGATTGCAACGATGATAACCAAAATGTTTCACTTTTGTCCAACAGATCACTATTTTTTACTTCAAATAGTTTTAAGAAATCATTTATTGAAGACTCGTTTCTATTAATTCCCTGAAAACGAGTTTTCATAAGATTTGTTTGTTTTGATGAATCGATTAAAGGCCTCTTATTTTCATTTATTAGATTTGCGGACAAAAGTGTTAAACAATTAACAAAATTTAGTAAAACAAAAGTAGATATAAATAATTGAAAACATTTATCTCCGATCGGAACACATATAGAGATGAACGGGTTTTTAGGCATTTCTGTCACTTATCGATCATTTGTTATATTTCTTGAAAAAACTTTTGACTCAAACTTTTAGGATTCACTTAAAAAGAATAACATTAGAGTAGAGTTTGTTTAGTAATGTTATGTTTGCAAAACATTTGAAGCAAAAGCATCACAACTCAAAACCGGAGTCTGTGCTCTTCTTTGAGAAATACTTAACCAATGAAATTACTCTCAATAATACTCTATTTGTAGTGCACCCAAACGGACAGAATAAGTAACTCTAAATATTCTTAAACTTGGAAATTATCAGATCATATAAGATATGGCTATATTTGTCCTTGTTTAAATTTGTGCTCTCATTATTTCAGATGTATATCACTATTTGTTTGAATAATTAATTCCGGAACAAATCTCTCGATTAAACCAAATAATAAAAATTATAGAAATTAAATAAATTAAATAAAATCTAAAATATTTTAAGAAAAAAATGTAAATATTTTTAAATAAAGTTTTAGTATTTATATAAAAACATTTATTCAAACCATTTGTAGAGCAATTGAAACGTCGATTATTTGGTGTAAAAGTTAAACATAAATATTGATATAAGTTATTGAAATCGAGTCTTAAAAACAAATATTTATAAAGAATTAATTGAAAACTATTTTATCAAAAAAAAGTAGTTGTCTTAAGTTTCAACATGTTTTCAGCAGTGATGGCCAATAAGGGCTTCAATTCCCTTATTGAACAAGTTTTGTCCCTTGGCACAACAAAATAGATTAAATTCTCCTCGATTTTTAAACATTAGCATTAACATATAAGGACAAAATACTTGGTCTATCGAGGTTTTAAGCAAATCACCCATCTATATCTATATCTACGACCTACTCCTTTGGCAATCCCTGATTTTCAATATTTATTAACTTTTATCTCAACATTTTTTCTTCATTTACCAATTAATAGTATATGTATTATATATTTATGTATTTTTGAGACACACATATCTTTTGATAGTAACATACAGTCGCGGAAAATTCGAATGAAGGTTGGTTGAAGGAGTACCCTGCCGAAACTAGCTGATGAATTAAAAAGATATTTTGCATGATTAATCTAGGATAATACACCTTGACAATGAATGTTATGAAATTTGAAAATTATCATGATCATTGAAATTAATTGCATTTGAGATCAAAATCTCCATTTTTTAAATGCAGTTTTGAAGCCAAACATAGTTTGGGAAGACTAGAATGACTGTCATTAATGGTCAAATATTAGCTAATCCGCTTGACCAATTCCAACTATTTTCGGGTATGATGTAGCTGAATAATAAAACTTAACAATATATAAAAAGCAGAAATCTACCATTTGAAATAAACTAGAAAAAGCATTCAATAAACGGAAATTTTGCTCTTTTATTTATTCGTATTTAATTCACAAAATCATGATAATTTTAAAATTTTATCTAATTCACTTTAAAGGTGTATTATCCTAGATTAATCTTGCAAAAAATCTTTTTAATTCATCAGCTAGTTTCGGCAGGGTACTCATTCAACTAACCTTCATTCGAATTTTCTGCGACTGTATATATTGATAGGCCTTCTATTAGTAAAAGAGGGGAAAGAAGTTATCCTTTCTGGAGGTTCACCCACATGCTTGTGACTGTATTTTCTTCAATATTGAAGGTATCTTTTTATAAATTTTCCCACTTAGAAATTTATCAGAATATATTAATATATATATACATTTATATATACTAAATATATATATACTCAGAATTCTCAGTATATGTATACTCAATATATATACTCAAAATTTATTTTTATATTTTCATTTAAATTTTTATTTAGTATCAGAAATATTTCCATTAAAATATTTCATTAAATATAATACCGTAAATGTAGTGATTATAAGCTCTGTACTCAAAACTTGTTCTTAAATTTGTTTTTAAGTAGATTTGAATTTCAATTTTTGTCGATTTATTTCATAGATATTTCTTACAGAAATTTGTTCTTAAAATTTAAAAAATGCAAAGTTGAGGTAATTATAAGTATTCTTGGTATATTTTACAAAATAACTTAAATCTTTTGTCTATCTTAATATATTATCAAGGTTCTCTATGGTTTTCAAAACAACAAATATTAATCTATGCTCTTATTTCAATACAATAATGATATCTATTGGGAGATATCCCACCCTATTGTCTATTTGTGCAAATATTTCGATAGAGAGTACCCATAATTTAATTGCAATTATAGACTGAATGTGAGTCAACACACCTTAAAATGTGAGACATTAAAAGCAAAATAAATGAAGTGATCGAAAGAGCATCCCTTCAAAGAAACCAATAAAACAGTAAAACATTAAATTAGAGTAGAAGTGAGACTAACTTTACTTATTCTCAGAAATTTGAGCGCTTGAAGGACGACATCATAAGTGACTTTAGTATGAAATTCAGACTAAAATCCCATTTAGATGGCTATCAACAAACTCTTATATTAGGAATTCTGATTCACTTTTAATCTAAATTCTATTCATTTCTAAAGAAAATATTTTAATTCAAACAATTTATTATCTGATGTCGAGTTTGAATGCATTAAATCACATAAAAATAATAAGAGATAAAACTGAGCGATGCTTTTAGAGTACTAATGTCTCTTTTATTACTTCTTAGATAACCATATGAACACATGGACATATGAATATATGAACATGCTCATTTCTACTTAACTCTTCAATTATTATTATTAAAACGAAATTTAATTAAATTAATGGTTTCTTTTAATGAATCAGACTTTTAGCGAATCAGATTAAAACACATTTTTTGTTTAAAATTTAGCCAATTGTTAGCTATTGTAACTACACTCGACCCACATGTTTTATGAATACCAAGTTCTATGAAGTGACCAAGTTTTGTGAACAACTTTTCATAACCATTCACAAAGAGGTTATGTTAAAAATATACCAAGTTTTATGAACTGACCAGGTTTTGTGAACAAAAGGGTCTGTAAAAGGGTCTGCTAAAGGGTCGGCTATGTTCATAAAACTTGCTGGTCAAGTGTACTCTATGATATAGTAAAGATTTAACAAGCATATTTTCCAAAATGACTTATATTAATGTTCTATGATAAAATGGTGAAACACTAATTTAAACTTGTTAATATAAATACATTTGTTATGTCATTAACACTATTTATTAAATAATTAATTACTTAAACTTTTATTTTTGAATTACTTATTCTTTCATTTTTAATAAATTTTTTATTCATTGTTTTCAACACAAAATTTGTAAATAAATTCTAAATATTTATTTAATTATATATTTAAATAATTGCATTGATTTCAAATTGAATGAGTTATTTGTATCAATAAAATTACTATTAAAAAGTTTAAATTTATAAACAAATTCATAAGAATAAAGATTATGAGTGAATGTAATTTTAGTTTAAAATTCTGTACACAATTTATCGCGAGATTTACTTCAATAGAAAAACATTCGTTAAAATAGAATTCATTAAAAGATTTCAAAAATTAAAAAGACTTATTAAAACTGAATTACTATTCAATTATCACACAATTAGTAGAAGATTGTCATCAATAAGACTAAAATGCAATCAATTTTAG